>DWUN01000959.1:0-18787 GCA_018249975.1 Passova gellias
AAATCGGACCAATATTTCCTGAGATTAGCGCGTTCAAACAATCAAACAACCAAACAATCAAACTCTTCAGCTTTATATTTATTAGTATAGATACCATGTGTTTATGTTCATATTATTTCAAAAGCAATGTGTTAATAACAAATGTTTTCGTGTGTGTAAATTTTCGTGTAATGTAATCATTTAGTAATAATAATTCTATGTAATACTTCCATTTCTGAAATTTTTACGCCGTAAAAGGCAAAATATGGCTCGAATCAATAATCTTGTAACATCATTATATGTACCCATATTTGTGCAAATAAACGTCTTCGTCTTTGTCTTTGTAACATGTATCTAAGTAGTTAGGAAAAGCTGGTAATTCGACACTAACTCCGTTATATTCCAGACAACGTACATTTCTCTCAGGACAGCGCCAGCAATATTTTGATAGACGCCACTTAGTCGCGGCATTGCGGCGCCTTCGCCTTATTACGGTATTTACTAGCGTCACTATCCATTGTTCGAAAATTTTATTAGACCCTCAGTAAACAGAGAAAAGCTACGACATCACTAAGAGTGCATATCTTGCCTTCAAAATTATTATCTTACACTAGCTTTTGCCCGCGACTTCGTCCCGCCCCCGCCGCAATAAATGTAATTATTTACATCACATTAGAAACCTCAAAAAGGACACTATTTCTCTACCATATAATGAATGTTATATACGTGTAAACCTTCCTCTTGAATCACTATCTATTTCAAAAAACCGCATCAAAATCCGTGGCGTAGTTTTAAAGATCTAAGCATACATACAGACAGACAGCGTAAAGCGACCTTGTTTTATACTATGCAGTGATTGCGTTCAAAACGTAAGATGGACTTATTGATGATACGGTTAGCCGTTTATTTTTAGGAAACTATTCATCCATGAACCTTAGAAAGCCTGATACTGACACCACTCCACTAAATCTTGAAGCTCAATCCAGTAAATTTGAAAGTAGAAAATTAATAGTATAAACGCAAAACGCTATAAATATTTTATCCTCTCAGTAAAGTTCTGAGAATTATTAGCGTAGGTATACTTCTCACTTTGCACGATTGATTCTTACTGTAAAGACCACAGCTTCTGGGTGAATTTATTGGATTTTATATGCTGAAACTTTGATACTCGGTACGGCACACTTAAAAGTAATCAGAAAAAAAGATAAGGAAGTTATAATTTATGACCACAAAACATGTAAGTATACTTATTTTTCATTTTCTAATGTCAAATATATAATACTTACATATTGCTGAAATATTCATTTCCTAATTTTTCTCAGGGGACTAATGTCAACATTAATAAAATCCCATTTTATTATTAAAGAGGTTTTATAATACTGGTTTTAATCATGAACACTTGAATTGGTACTTCTTTAGTTACGATAGTGAAGACGGATAACCAGCAAATAATAGTAGTAACAGAAGTATACATTTTTAATTGCTCTAAACGGCAGGAACAACTTGATTGTGTTATCTATAAAGTCGCTAACAAAAGCTTCATTTATAACCCTCTGATATAAACTTTATCTTAGGGCAAAGTTACATTCCAATGAGGTAGGAGAAAGTGAATTTTGGTCCGTAGTGATCATTGTGACTTTGAAAAGTAATATTTGAAACTGCTTATTTTATCTTATACTAGCTTTTGTCCGCGTCTACGTCCGTAAATATTTATTTATTTATTTAGGTCACTAACATACTGCAAACTGTTGCCTGGTTACAGTTACAAGTTAACACACGATGCTTAATGCCTGTATAATTATTATAAGTGACGACAAAAAGGTAACATTACATCATAATATTTAAAACTTAACATTATTGAAAAATAAAATAATTCATTCGTAGGACAAACATAAGAAAAAATTTAAATTGCATCAGATCAATTGAATCGTACATAACTTTTGCACATACATTACAAAATAAGAAAAACAAACTATAAAAATATTATTATATTATTATTAAAAATATTATAAATATATTCGACGGGATTCTCATAAATACGTCCCTGTAAAAAAACGCTACACTAATTTACAGGTGTCTAATAATAAACGCTACACTAATTACCGCAACGCCTAGATATCGAGTGTAGTGGTTTAACAATGAGTCTTTGTCTAGGCAGCACACACTGAAACGCTTAAATTCATTTACCCCATTCAATTACATTTGCACACATTGGATAATCTAGGTCCTATTATAGACCTCTCCTCTTAGGCACAGTTTATCTACATTTCAGAACCTTTAAGATTTTGATGTTATCTGTCCAAACTTTAATAGTAGTTAACCACTATTACAAAGCAGTCTTACTTAAGTAACTATCATAATATATTCAGAGAATACAGCCAAAAGGTATAATAGAGACGTAAAAAAGGTGCTACTTTCATAGTTTTCAGCTTCAGTATTTGATCTTATGTCTACCATCCTATTTGAGTCATTGTAATCCATCAACGTCAAGCTAATTTAAGAGCCTGAATTAGAAACTTTTATGACACAAATTACCCACGCACTCGGCAGACTATGAACCGACACATCTAGTTCCTTTGTTGTATAATATGTAAACTTGTAAAGAAGAAGCTATATTTATACGCTAACAGGAAAAAATAGTCATACAATCACGGTTATTTTTCATAAGGTTAGACAGAGATTACCACCGGTTACTGTCCTGATAAATTACTATGAAGATCACGTCACATCGTCGTTGATACTGTTTCTAATTTCCGCCATATTGTTCCCTCGAGTAGTAGAGATAAGATAGAAGAATAAGACAACAATAACAATATAGCGTATAGCAAATTATGTTGTCATAACAGTGAGCGGACGCACTGTTCATCCCGGCGTGAAATTGGAATTGGGTGTTAGGGAAAATGGACCGCGAATACTGCTCCTGTTAGCATTGTTCCGCTTAACCTTTACCTATCGTAAAGCTGATTAACTTGTTTTCGTCGGCCTCTCGACAAATTCTTACGACAACAAAGTAATTCGTTTCACAAGCTTTATTATTACATTTTCAAACGTTACTTTAGAAGCAAATAAGTACTTATTATCTGACAGTTTTTTTTTTATTTTGGGAAGAGAAAAAATTCATACGTTGTCACGGCGAGAGAAAAATGCGAGTGATTTATTATTGTCACCGATGTCCAGTCCAGAAAGTACCTCGTTTTTCACTTCCGAGCCTGCAAACGTGTTGTCCTGATTAAGTAGCTCTGAATACACTGTCGTACCTTGAACCTTATTTTAAGTAATAGTCATCAATAATTATCTTTATACAAGTATAATAAAATGAAATGTGTGATACGGCAAAAATCCTGAAATTATGTCTGTCTGTTTGTTTCAGTTAACCTTCGCAATGGTTGGCCTGATTCTCACGAGATTTCACTTGCAGAAAGGCAATGTTTCAAATGGCGTTATTTGACTACTGTTGTTGATAATATGTTATATTTCATAGCCAACCAAAAACATTATTCAGCGCGAGTGATTTCGTCGTGACATCTAACACTATCATATATTTAAGTAATTCGTATTGGAGATTTTTATACTTCTTTATTACCTTAGCAATTGTTCCGAGATGCATATGTGAGGGCGGCAGTGTGTTGTGAGTTTGCTACCCTTCGTATTCAAAAGGTATAGATTAACATTCTAAAGAAAGATTACGTCACCGCGATGTCCATTAGCATTAAGACGATTGTGCTGGGTCTGTAATTCTGCTCATTTATTATCCACGCTCTTTTTGCCTTGTTATGCTCATTTACTTCGGATTTGTCTTAGAAGCCATTTTCAAGGATCCCGCAATCTTGTTTTCACTCTGAATTTGTGTTTACTTGCAAATTATATTTTACACGGTGACAGTGACAGTTACAAAAATTTAATAGCGTGTTCGATTTCGTCCATATATGAATCGATCTGTTCATTAGTTGTAAGGAATACTCGTACATGCTTCGCAAACAATTTGCGCAGTATTGGCGTCGTATCGGTAGCTATATTAGAGATTGGTTACAGATATGTCGCTACTCTTGAGGACTGAAATTACCGTCTCTGGTATACACGTCTGTGCGTAAATTTAAAAACATGGTTTCTCTTTGAGTAACACGAAATGGACCAATTTGCATAGTCTAAGTCTAAGTGATTATTTATAAAGACACTGGATTCGGAGACTCGACGAAAAGCCCAAGCATTCAAATTTAAAACTATTCCATTAATGTTGTTACTGATTAAATATTCAAAATATATGACATAAGTTCATAAGGTATGGGTCGAAAATACCGGAATAAAGGGGTGAAAATATTGTTCGCATATTCTTTGTTCCCGTCCCGTCGGGTTCCCTAGGGAAATCCACCGCTATGTAAGGTAATAATGCTTCCCTATATATTCGATAGATTTGAATAAACAGTGTACAAATGAATCATTTTTTTGTTTGACCCCTTTATTCTGTGGAACAACCATGTGTTGGACACAGATCTTCACTCATAGTGAGAGTGTTTTGGACCTCAGTTTACCACGTTGGTCAATTGCGAATTTGCCGACATCACACACATCAGAAACTTTATAACATCTCTAAGGTAAGGTATCTCTTTCTATAAGTTTCCTCACGATGTTTTCCGTTACCATTATAATAAATGAAACGTATATTATTTCAGCGACATTCTTCTTACAATCCATATGTGAAAAATATCTTATGGGTTAGGTAGGCCAAGTCGTTCGTGGAACCGTCGAACAAAGACGAATCGTGGATTGACGACGACGTCTCGGCACATGGAGTACTTTTTGTCTTGCAAACAGATGGTCCGATAACTAAAGGAAGAGTGGGCAAAGCTGTTTCATTCCGTCGGCTACTGACTTTTACGAGTGGCTTTGATTTCAGGAACCTTAATTCAGCGAGGCAGGCACTTATGAAAGCTAAAGTACGGCTGGATGTAGTTGATAGTGGTAGGATTTTCACCTTCAGTTACATTTTCAGTTTCTAAGCAGCAATTTCTATGCTGCGGTGTTCCGATGGAAATGGTGTGGAAGACAGATATACGCCCTGAGTTATGAAGCGTTATAATTTATTACGAAGGAGCAAAACAAGAAAGTAGCACTTTCATACACTTTGTGTAAACACATTTAAGAAAAACAGCGGACTATGAGTTTGAACTCGATTATCTGCTTTAAAACTAGGACTTCAAGTTGTAAGATTCACATTATACGTAAATCTGAACGAGCTGTAATTACTAGGAAAATCATTAGAGCTTGAGACATCTGCGTCTACGTGCGGCAGCATTTGCGAATGCTGCCTGCTTGTGTGCTAAGCCTTTCGCATAAAAAATCAAACAATGACGTCATTATCCTAACAATACTCTATACAAAAGTTTATAGTTGTATCCTAGGCGCCGCACGCGTTACACCGCTTTCTCTATATTTAAAAAATCGTCTAGCGTACCTTCCTGTAATTGATCTGATCTGACACTTTTCACATATCACAATTAATAAGCATATTTTCTGACGTGAACATGTAATACGACTCTCGATCTGTTGTAGAGAAAAGTTTACATTGTTTTACGATGGATTGTATTATGGTATGATATGCAAATATTTAATCAAATGTGTATAAAGTACGGCCTCTACGATTTCTGACTTTTAAATAGCGCATTTCGCATTGCCGTATTTCAGCGGTGTGAGGCGGAAAAGTGTTTTGTGATACTAAATAAGCACATTTCAATGTTTGTCAAGGCTAACTTCCACCACAGCACAACCTTGTGAAGGCCTTACAATGCAATTGAAAAGGTTGGTATTCGCAACAGAATTTTATCTGCATTGTCATTTGTGATGTCTAAAAATAATCACGATATAAAACCTGACGCGAGTTTAAGCTTTTCCACGACGCTTCTCTCGTTTTTTTATTCTCTTAAGATTCCGTTGACACGTGCTATTTTAACACCGTTTTTATTGTATAAATAGAATTTTATTGTTGCCGTCTATATTAATGTGTGACTGTTGTTTAATTAGTATTTCCAATTAATCCATAATAATAGTAATACCCTAAACAGCCCTTCAAGGAATAGGCCGATTTTTGTTACCTATAACTGTGATTGAGTAAAATTTTTGGTGGTATTATAATTTCTTCATGAAATTAAGTAATTATATCTTTTGTTAAGTAATGTCTTTTATTAAGTAAGTAAGTAAGCCAATATGCAGAAGGTATAGAATATTTTTATGCAAATGATTCTTCAATTGTAACACTCTTATAGGCTTATTCAATAAAATGCAATTAATGCCGTTTCCAACCGCACCGTAAAGCACACGCGTTGTCATGGTTACGAGACGCTGCAGAGCTTTGCCCGCCCTCCGCCGCAGTAAGCTCCCGTACTTCGCGCAGGGCGGACGAGCTTTCCGTATCGAATAAACTTGTGAGCACGTAAAATCGTAATATATTTCAACAAGGAAACACATTTTAGTTTCTTTAATACAAACATAAGCTGAATATTTTTTTCTACTTATTGGCTAAATAAACGATTCGTCCTTATACTATTGGGCATGGTACATCGATAAAACTTTTAATTAGGTGGTTTCCCCATAGATGAGTCGTGAGGGTCGGATAAGTTTAGGGCGAGTTTGGATGCAGTTGGAGTGTTTTTATGTGATGGAGCACGATGTGTTGTGTGTGTGAGCCATGAAGGGAGATTGTTACGGATTTTCATTGAACGCGACAGAAACATGACGACTCAGGATCGTGCCAATATTTTTACGGATGACGACGAGGATTTAGTAAGTGCTTTCGATGTTTTCTCTTCATTATATTTTAAAATCATGTTAAAAGAAACAAAACATATTACTTCGTAGTTGTAATAAGTATACATTTTTTTGTATTACCCAACTCACAGATGTTGTCCAGAGCGATTCTTGTTTTATTTATTCCATGGAGTGATTTTATTACTTGATTAAAAAGAAACAATGATCTCAGTGAAATGCCAGGTTATATAATCAGGTATTCTATGTTTTTTGGGCCCGTTCCAAGTGGAATACCTTAACGCCTAACTGCTATTACATAAACTTTATCTGCAGTGAGACCGATCGGCTGTACAACGGTATATTCTATATAATATAATTTTTTTCTGAATGAGTAGATTTGAAACTCTATGAAGACTTTCGAAGGCCTTTCTCGCCTACAAATCGATTTTATCATAAAATACGAAGAGAATTCGTCATAAGAAATATTTATCTAAATCTTTTGCCTAATGTGAAGCCAGGACTTTCTTGTTCTTCTGAAAAAAGCATCAAACAATTTTGGCAGAAGATTAGATATTTAACTTAGAATTCAAACTTGTCGAACTTGGAACATATGTATATTATGTTGTTAAATCTTGGCCCTCGATTTTATGTACAAATCTAAAAAAAATTATCGGTAAAATAATAAATACTTAATGGAAAAGATGCTTAACGCATTCCACACTACGTTGAGGTTCGCCCAATAGTAGCTACTAAATCCGGCTCACAAATTAATTTCGTCATTCAGCTGTGTGGTCGGCCCGGAATCGAATCCGGTACACACCAACATGGCGCACAGTATGCCAAACAAGTAATTTGTAATGTTTTCACGTTGCGTGACCCCGCCCATTACGAAATGGAAAACTATGTTAATTGCGTGGACATATTAAATGATCATTACTGACCACGGCTGCGTATAGATAATGAATTAGAAGTAAGGGTGTTCCGTCCACCGCTATTACGCTATGGAACACCGTGGTGATAATTCCACCATCAATGCGATTCAAATTATATTAGAGAATAGAATTAACTTTTAACAAAAAATAAAAACCGACTTCTAATAGTAAACTATTGTAAAACAAATTAATATGCACTAAAGTAAAAAAATAATTCAAGGTACAATTACTGTTATTCTTGGAGCCGGTGTCAGCCAAGGTACGCCCTTCTTATGGTAATGTTAAAAAAAAATCTTGTGTTGTATGTTGTATTCTCGTATTATTATTGCTAGGTATATTGTAGGGTATCTTTGGAAAAAATACAGTCGAATTGAATACCTCCTCCTTCTTTAATTCGATCAAAAAGCAATATAAGCACGGCTACAAAGCAGTAATATTGTTAGATATTCAAATCTGGAGAAACCTGTTAGTAACCTAATATTAATTGCTCATCATCGTCGATAGAGGCACATCTACGCTTGTGTTTTATCTTTACAATGATTGGAAGACCCAAACTCCATTATATACATTTCTAAATACGGACACCACTACATAGTATAAAACAAAGTCGCTTTCTCTATCCCTATATCCCTCTGTATGCTTAAATGTTTAAAACTACGCAACGGATTTTGATACTGTTTTTTTAAAAGATACAGTGTTCAAGAGGAAGGTTTATATGTATACATTATATAGTAGAGAAATACTGTTATAATTTATATGGCAGAACAACGTTTGCCGGGTCAGCTAGTACTCGTATATGTAAATTTGGAGAAAGGAAGACATATGTAGTTTATTCCGCTCATAACTACCTTTATAACATAAATGAATACAAATGAAGAAATACTGTTAAAACAGAGCATAACTAAAAATAATTAAAAACAAACCAATTAAATTTTAAAAAAATGTTCTGGTATCGTCACCACGTCTGGTAAAGCGGTTACGGCCATCTACAACCTACCAACCATCTGACCGAGCGATTCGTCAAATCATCTCATGACATACCATCACGCCAGGTCCCTAATGGGGTAGGTGAAAAGCACCGAGTGCCAAATATCTCTGTCCTTGCAAACTTGACGTGCTTTGTGTCTTATACAGATATATTAGTGTTACAGATTTTGTTTCTCATACTTTAGCGCGCTACGGTATTCGGCGACAAGAATGTTAATGAGAGGGCAAAGTTCGCGCGGTTATTATCCTGCACAGCTTCGGTTTAGAATTATTCAAATTAATAGATACCTAATACCCCCAAGTTCGCAAGTAACTCCATTGTCTGTGTTATTGACAACTTGGGTAATAATAGTCTTGAGACTTGATTTGCTTTATGAAGATTACGCGACAAGGCGCTGTAAGAATTAAAAATAGGTATTGAAATGTAAAACGAAGAAATATTTATCTAAAGACTCAAGTCTGTATAGATATAAAGCTAAAGCCTGTGATGTATTGAAGGCTCTCCTGGAGTTAGAAATATCTATACGCGATGGTGTATATTGCCCAAGACGTGGTACGTCGGCCGCTATTAGGATACATTGGATATTTAAAAAAATCATAAGAGAGAGATAAATGTTTCTAATACTAATTCTATATGTGATAAGGCACTCTTAGCGACTTATATACCAATAATGTTACTACATAGGTATATATGTATTAGATATTACGGAATGCTTCGTGTTCCATTAAAACTGAACTGCACATAGGGAAACGCTTGATATGCTGATAATGCACACTAAATTTGATTTCACAATGCCCTTTCTGTTCCTAAGTCTGCTGTAAAAGATCTTTATAGGAGATAAGTAAGTACCCAAATACAAAATATCATATGTTTCTTTCTTTAAAATCTCCTGTGTACTAAATAGTTAAATAAATAAAAATGATCCATGAATAATCACAGCTAATAGTGTATAATGAACTATGACAAAAAAAGTTTTGTTTGTGTAAAATTAAGAGGAACATAAACATTGCAGGAACTTAAACATTGAGAAACATTTTTAAACCATTTTTAAGGACATACATCGCACGTATGTTTCGTAACAAATCAGTTTGAACATTTGAGTTGAAAAAATTGAACTCAATTACACTATTATATTTTTAGATTTTATCTAAAAAGATCACAATCAATGTTGTCGTTATGAAACAAATATAAAATATACGTTTAAATATAAAATGTTCGTTTAAAAATATACGTATTTGTACAATCGTAGAACTCGTAGCAATCCTATGTGGTCGTAGCTAAATGGCATAAAATGTAAGTTTTCTCATTGTACGCCGTATTGGGTGTTTATGATGCAACCGTGAGAAATTAATATGGCTAGAAAACATGTTCAATGAGATTATATTTCAATAAGAAGCAGTTCTACAATATCAGTACAGTGGTATTAGTTCCTTTTCAATAATGAATGGTTGTAATAGATTGAAAAACTCCAAGCTTTGTTGTTTTTGTGGCGTTTGCGTTGCGTTTTGCCTCTCACGTTTTTAGACATTAAAGAGATAGGTACTTCTATCATTTTCATTAGTAACATATTGTATCACGGTTGGTATCCAAGCTTAATATGACGTGTTTATAGAACAATAGTCACAATTCAGCGGCATGTCATTTACGCGACAAATTGTCCGTGTTGTGTTTAAGTGTACGAAGTTTAAGTGCTTTGTTCTTGCAGCCTTTGTTGAGCGTTTGAGGTTTTGTGGTTTGATTCCTTTTTCTGATAAGACACTTTGCGTAACATATGTACGGTCTGACATCGTCATTGTTGTGGGCATGTAAACTCTATGAGAACGTGTCAAGTGATATACAGAATTACAATTACAATGTTGCGTATAAGTTTCTGCTGCCACTCATTCAGATGATGACTAATGTGTACATTTTCATTGTGTTCCCGACTATGTGTGCTACTTATGGCGTATTAAGTAGGTATCCTTTTAGTTTTAAATATATTTTAAGGCGCATGCAAAATACGATTCTATTGTGTGAAGAGAACAGCAAGAGTTTTTGGTGGATTATGTTACACATATATTATAGACACTAATATGTTTATTAATATAAAAGACAAACTTTATTATAACATGTTGGCCATAATAATGTCCACTAATTTGATATCCGAATACCAATTTTTTCTCCGAACAATTTATCTAATAAAACAAGCAATCAGTCTATCTTTATTCAATAGCCATAATCAATTCTATTAATTTAATCACCATAATATTGACGTGAACGACAAAAAAAGCTCAGACACGAAATTAAAGTACATGTCGGTACTTCAAAAGGAAAATTCATAGTAGTGTCATGAAATTTAAATATTTGACTCGCGCATGGGTAAGAGACGAAAGTTAAAAATTGAATTCATATATCGAATTAAAATGCAAACAAATTCTCTCTCACTAAATGTACGCCAACGAGATAAAACGAGTATTTGTAGTTTGTTCTTTGTTTTATTCATTTTGTTTGTTTGACACGCTCAAACTGTGCTTGCCTGTATTCGTTTTTGGCCTGCATTCCGATTGGATTTTTGTTGATTCATGTTTAATCGACATTTTTATTTGCATTTAATTATTACATACGGCTATATATATGACTAACATTTCATTTGAAATAGTCGTAACTTACAAAGAAGTGTTTCGAATAAGTTTGCGAAGAATAAACTCGCGAGTGTCTTTAGTCGCTGTTTTACCACGAAATGGAACTCCTTTCGAGACCTTGGATGCTATTGGAGGGAAAAGATTTCATCGTGAATAAATTATTTTCGAATAAATTAATTTAGACTTTAACTTTTTCTCTTAACTTAGACTTTAACCTTTTCTCAATAGGCCAGGTAAATATGTATATATATTTTTGCAAATATTACACTTTATACGCTAAATATAAATAAGTTTAAGTTGAACAAAACAAAACGGAAACAGCTATTTCAGGCAACAAATAAATGCTCATTTCCGTTTCAATGTCAGAAATTTCTGTGTTGAGACTAAGCCTTTGTCATTCCCACGTCGGCTATCCATTGCCGGTACTATGCGTTGTCATGTGTGTAGGTGGTGGTGTGTCCTGAAATACAAGTACTTAGCTGTAACTAATGATTCCTTTTCATAATATTTATCTAAGAATACAAAATAAATATATCTACGGATCTACTATACATTGGCTTGAAGACGTTCCTAATTTCATGTTAATAAGTTGGCTACAGAAGGGTTAAGGACTAAGATGGTCACCTATAACCTCTCTCGGTTCTCGTTTCAATTGTTATTGCGATTAGAGTAAATAAAGCCTAGTCGTTGTATTTGTTATATAGCTGTAACATATAAACTATCTGTATTGGTTTTCGCGACGTAAATTTAATCATCTGTTAGAGGTAATGAGATAAATTTCTTTTCTCTGTGGCAAATTGGGTGGATCTAAGGATTCCGACTAAGTCAGCATAGAAATAGGATAAAGATAGCGCTCCCCACGATAGCGGCATATTTATAGAGGTATTGACTTCTCCTCCAGGTTATTCTATTACTTAACTTCGGGCTCCCAATCCAATATACATTTTGTTGGTTGAAGCATTTTTTCGTTGTGAATTTCTTGTATATTGTATGTATATGATATCAGGTATAGGTACCGTACATTTTGCTTCACTACTACACATACAAGAAGGCTCTAAATGCCCAGTGCCCTATTCAATTGCGGTAGCCCCGGAGAACACTCCACGTTGCTCCATTGTGAATTAGCAGGCAAAGATTTAGATAACATTTCCAATATCTTAATTTGTTTTGAGGTCAAATATCAAATATTTTGCTACGTACGAACTTACTTGTATACGTTCTTAGACTTGAGGACTAAACGTATTTTCTACTACGAAAGATTACATACATAACATGACGCCAGGTCCCTAACGGTGTAGGTTAACGAAAACCTAAACCTAACCTAGAACTAACCTAAACCTAACAAAAGACTAGTTAGCAATAATATCCAAAGGCTAAATACCTACTGTGGCAGCTCGGCGTGCCTTTCTTGTTCATTATTACAGCATCGTGTTTTTCCCTCTGCGACCAGTCAGCACTTCACCAGCTCCTCGTTTTCCGTCAAAGTTGGCAGAAATAGTTAATAAGCGAACCGACCCAGTTTAGTAAGCACTGCCACTCTGGCCACCTAGTAGTAACATCGAATGATATTTAGTTTTGCTGGATAATATTATTTTCCATTTTTAAATATTTACAATTTACTTTACTTTAATTTATGTATTATTTAACCTACGTACATTAATCGTGTTTAATATTTAAGATTCCGCTGTTGTACTTTGGTCAAATTTATTTTGCATTTATATTACAGCACTGCATTACAGCACGTAAACTCGTAAATTTTCCAATGCTGTTGGATGACATCTAAAATTAACGACTGTTGTAACAGATCGACAGGAACAATAGTGGAATTCTAGCAACAACGATGAATTTTGAAGCAACAATCGAAATAAGTACTTACACGAAGAGTCAAAATCATTTTATCGATTCAGATTTACATCTGAATCGATCTTACGATTAAAGGGAATATTCATGACATAGATGACATGGTCTTTCCATAATGACAAAACGGTGTAAACTTATTCTCAAGCTGGAATAAACTATATAAGAGGTTGGCTTAGTTGAAGCCATAACTTCTTAATTGTCAGAACTAATCAAAAAAAGAACTAATTATTAATGGCATTGTAAAGCCCTTTTTACACTTAAGTGTTAAACTAAGTCTATATACAAAATTAAAAATGTCTAAGTTACCAAGTTGGCATCAAAGGAAAAATTGAACATTATTGTATTTTCTGATGCAGCCTAGTGTCATCAGCAATAGCTAAATTTCTAAGATCATCATCACATTATGCAGTCGGCCGGTAGTAAAATTAATGCGACGACCCCAAGTCGCTTTAAAACAAGCAGGACAATCATGAAATTTCTTACAACGTGTACAAGTCTTCTACATTTTAAATATGTTGAAAATATTTACTGAGAAAATATTTGCGGCCAAACATTCGTTGGTCCTCCACAAAGCTTAAAGCGACCGTAGCTTTCAAAGGAAAGTTCAAAACAATCTGTTCTCCGAAATTATTATCTTAGAGATTCTCTGCGAGGCTCGTTATTTCTTTTTCACTTTTAAATATAAGTCCAGGAAAACTGTTTTATAAAAAGGACCTTATTTGACTCACTTTGTGTCATTCGAAAACTCTAGCTTTATAGAATTTAATATGTGAAACAAGAGTTCAGAATACAAAACGCTTTACTAGACAGTATCTCATCGAATCATTCCGAAAACAAATAATTTATTCATTAATAAAATTACATAAAAATACATTAAAAACATACATTAAAAAATATTTTTAGTAATAAATTAAATTCCTTCGCTCTTTTCTTTTTTCGTCTCTTAAAATGAACTAGGTCTGAAGGTGAGAATTCTCATCTTTACCTGCGTGTTATTTGCGACTCTGAGGATAATAGCAACATTCTGTCACTATAAACTGTCACACTAGAAGTACGGACAAAACTGCGGACCCTTTTTTCCACTAAAAAGGTCGCTTTGTGCGGCAGAAATCCAATTAGAAATATGTTACTTTAGAAATGCAGATAGCTTCATGCATGCGCTGAACCGCAAGGTTTTTAGAAGCAAAATGTTTTAGTAGCAATAAATACTCAAACACTGGCTTTTATAAAACTGTAACCAAAAAGCAAATTGTAGAATCGCTGTAATAACATGCGAAAGTCATATAGTACCTAACTAGTAGTTTAAAAATTTCACTTTGTATGAAGTAACATTTCTATAAAAACGAATCCTCTAAACGTGAAAATGTTATCTTAGGCTTACGATAGCCTCCGGCAGCTCGCAATTTATGGCGCGTTTTAGTCGACGGGTACTCAGTAGCTACTAAACGGCAGTGTTTACGAAGATTTCATACTTTTATTTAAAATTATAAAGCAGTTTCGTTTGTAAAGATAACGTGGTATTTATATGTATTTAGTAAGGATACTTTATTTTTGGCTAGTGACAAATTTATGTCAACTTTTAGAAAATGAAATACAATAATTAAGTAATTAATAAATTTGAGCCTATCATTTTTAAATTCGTGGACTATTGTGGACAATTGTAACACAAATAATTGGATCATTATTTTTAATTTTTATTATACCTATGATAAGAATTCGCCGGTGCAGCATGCTTCTATCTTTTATTTCTGTTTAATTACTACATCAATACTCTTTTATAATTCATTTACAAATAAGGTATATACCATATACCGAGAACCTTTTTATACAAAGAATAAATAATAATATTACAGCGAACCTGCCAAAATGCACGAAATTCCATTATATCCAGGGAATTTAATACAAAGTGCAGAAGTATTTCGTGTAGTAATTAATCTTTCAAAGTCACCATGGATAAAATTTATGTGCTATGCATAATAAGGAGTATGAAAGCAAATGGGGTATACTTAATTCCATTTGTTACAGCCTTATGAATGAATCATTTTTACATTGTAGCCACTCGCAATTTTGTATATTTTCGTTACAACAAATTACATGTAATTTGGTGGAATTAATGGACCGTCCTTTCGGACTTTGTATATCGTAAATCTTTTTTGTTAAATTGTGTTTTAGGCGCCCACATACATTTGTTCACGCGATTGCCTCCTATTGGTACCAGTTAAGCCGGAAATCCAAGTTCAGATTAGATTGATAACTACTGAATTGATCAGTAAAAAACGTTGGTGTATCATTGAAATCAAAATAATTTTTTCTTCAATTTTGGTCTTGATTGAGAACACGGCGTGATTTTGTTTTACCAATTTACCATCATCGTTACAAATACATTAACAAGACAAAATTGTATATAATTCCTTAGTAACTTCTCTTAAAAACTCACGCTTCCAGCTGCTAGTTTATTATATAGTATTAACTAACTGAAAAACACTATCATTAACTGTGCTGATAACATCATTATCACCTAATAATGAGAGAGAAAAACTAAATATAATCTTTTGTATATTCAAAGTGATTACATGCTTGAAACCGTTAAGACGTGTCGACAATATAAGAGTCATTTGTCAAGAACATAATAAAATAGCCAAAAGGCGGAGAAACTATCGAATAGGTAACACGGACGAAGCATCCCAAGAGAGCGATCGGCTCTATTGTTGATATTTGATATCAGGTATAATCATTGCTTAGTAGTAGAAAGCCGCACGGATTAGGATCGGTAATAATCAGGGATTACGAGGTTAATAAGTATCTATATATTAATACGTGAAGCAAAAACTTTGGATCCCTTTTTACGAAAATTGCGCGGACGGAGAAGTATGAAATTTGGCACACTTATAGTTTGTGTGTAGAAGAAGTGCAGAACGCTAATATTTTTTAATAATAATGCTGACAAAGTACATTAAATCAATAAATAAAACATTACACATACTACAATGCATTTGACACACACGCGTAAAAATAAAATAAGACGTTCATTGTTCACATTCTGGTTGTCAATGTCAAACAAAAGGTCCAAAGAAATGTCAAAGAATGCTTTTAAATATAACTGAATTAAACCACATTTATGTACCAATCGTGTTTTTAAAACAACTCGAAAATTAATAGAGAGAATTTTTTTGGAAAAGTTTCATGCGTTCAAATTAAATGAACTATGGTCAATTTCGACCGCTGAGGAACCACTAGCAACAATAATTGGGACGATTACACGCACGGCTGTGACATGACAAATAAAACAAAGAAATATCTATGGTGCTCTCGTAACCAAATAAGTGGTAAAAGCTTCACTACACAAATCTCTAAAGACATATTAAATAGATATAATACTAAATATATTATATGTATATTGTATAACTTTTTTCCACTTTTATTGGTCATAGTGGTTTTGGCCATAGTCTACCACGCTGGCCACGTGCGGATTGGTAGACTTTACCCACCACAGAAAATATTATATACTTTATAACATCTCTAAGGTGTACAGGTTTCCTCACGATGTTTTCCTTCACCGCTTATAGCGAGTGGTATTGTGTGGTAGTAAATTTTTAGTTATAAAACGCACGTAACGAGTTACAGGTGCCAGGATCGAACCCAGATCCCCCGGAATGGGTGGTTGAATTTCAAACCAGTCAGCTACACAGCATCTTATCTTATCTTACATAGTATAAAACAAAGTCGCTTTCTCTGTCATCTCATGTCTGTCATGTCCCCTTGTTCCCTTAAATCTTTAAAACTACGCAACGGATTTGGATGCGGTTTTTTTTAATTAATAGAGTAATTCAAGAGGAATGTTTATATGACATAGGCTATATATTTTATACCCTTGCAAAGCCAGAGCGGGCTGCTATGTTTTTATATACAACGTTCACAGTTTTTCTGTAGTGTATTTAGTATCAGTATTGCACCCGCGTAAAGCCGGGGCGGGTCGCTAGTAGTGAATAATTTAATATTTTTTTAGATCCTAACAGAAGTAAAACGTACTAACCTTTCAATGTGGTGTTGCTTAGGCAATAAATGTTTAAACCACTTTTTCCCCAGGTTACCTCTACAATTTCCCGTTCCTCCACGAATCCTGCGAGGTGTCGGTGGAAGACAACTGCGTGGAGCCGCTGTACAAGCATCTGGTCAACATATACCATCCCACTATGTGCTTAATTGGCGTACCTTACTATGTCTGCGCATTCTCTATGTTCGATTTGCAGGTAACAAATACGATGATTAATTTAAAAAAAAACAACTGTTTACGCATTTATGCGAATAATACATACAACAACAGAAAATAGGGTTTTAATAAAAGTAAAACATGTGCGTATGGTTTTATAAAAAAATAATAAGTAGTAAGTACCAAGTTTATTGTAAAGAAGCTTGTCTACTGTCTGTGTAGGTACGGTACTACGTGCGGTCGATGAACGGAACATTCAAGCTGCCTTCCTCCGAGCAAATGATAGAACATTGGGAGGAAGAGAAGAAGGACCGCGCCGCCCGCGGCTATACCAAGCGACAGGCGCATATGATGGGGCCCGATCAGGTGAGCGACTTATGATCTCCTGGTAGTCGCCAGACACACTACTCGACCGAAAAGTAAAAAATTAAACTCTTGCCAGTTATTAAAAAAGGATTAAATTAAATAAATTCGTACAACAATAATGATAATAATATATGTATTTGTTGTTAGGGAGTTATCTCTAAAAATTATTTTACTAAGGATAGTTTTTTGTGAAAACGCTTCACAGTGCGGTTGAGTTGACCTTATGTTGTGTATAATTCGTGACTACTAAAAATATTCCACCCGGGTGAAAGCTGATGTGCTGTTATAACAGCAAGTTAATAAAAAAAGTCTTACAACAAATTTATAAAAACAGGAAATGTAAAGTTATCGTCATCGATTGGACAAGGCTATCAGGAACAAGAACATGTAGTCCGGATGCCCTTTAAGGAGATTAGGTATTTATTGCGCTCCATGCCGTATCCGTAACGGTATGAACAATTCTATTTTTGCGGAACTGAACATCAATACCGGTACCATAGAAAAGGAATGATTCGTAACGGAAAATCAAACATCGTTATCGTTTCATATGGTATCGATTGAAATAGTATTTTATACCAAATAATATCTTAGGATACTTCCCACACGGGGCCATGGGATCCTAAACTATGCAAAGCTTTTACGATGTTGACAAGACAGCTGATAAACTGCCTACATACATACTATATAATATTTGCATAGATATTTTCATTACACTCAGCCACAGAACAAACAAATGCGCTCATCATATAAATGTTCCTGTTGAGTGAGAATCGAACCCAGGACCTCCGGTTAGCAGTCAGAGTCTATAACCGCTCGACTACGAGACCGATCGCAGATAGACAGTCTAAAATGACTGAGGACTGCTTGACGTGCACCAAAAACCTTTAGAACGAAACACAAATTGTTTTCATAATAACTGTTTAACGGTAGAAATAGCTGTAGTGATGGCATTTCCCATTCGATTTCAAATACAAATTGTTTTATTCATTACTAGCTGATCCGGCAAACGTTTGCCATCATTACATAGTATAAAACAAAGTCGCTTTCTCTGTCTCTGTCTGTCTGTTATGTCCCCTTGTTCCCTTAAATC
>DWUN01000960.1:0-18774 GCA_018249975.1 Passova gellias
CATTTACTCGAAAGATTATCTGCAATTGAATAGCATTCTGTGATCGCATTGGATTGATAGATGGAAGAAGAAATAAAATTGTGACTAAACTCGAAACTATAAAGGGTCATGAGCCTATACCAGTTATGTAATAAAAAAATGCAGCGAAGCAATGAATTTAGTGTGAACCGAAAATACAAAACTTCTACAAATCAACCTGCAAAAGTAAATCTGATATCAATATAGAACGGTATGGCTAACTACTGTTATGAAAATTTCAGTTATAGTAATAACATATTTAGCGAGACGCAACATTCGCTGCGGGATCGTATATGGTATTGTTTCCAGATAACAATTTATCCATTTTAAATATAAATAATCACAATCGTCAAAAGGAGAAATTGAACATTATATTGTATAAAAATCAAAGAAATTACGATATATATAGTGAATTTTAAGGATCTTTTGAATACCACACAGAATAGAAGCGAAATGTTAGTAATTGTTATCATGTACTAATTATGTATAACACGAACGACAACTTAATATTGATGCTTTATTATTGTTAAGGTAATTTGTTCCTTTGTTACTTGTGAGCAACCTTAATTATATTTTTGTACTGTGCTGTGAGATTGCAACTCTTATAATACATAAACCTGTTCTCTATATAACATAATGGTGCAATTTGATATAAGATGCAATTAATTTATAGTTCCTTACAGGTTGATATAATGATGGCATTTGATACAATTAATTTATAGTTCCTTGCAGGTTGATTTAATGATGGCATTTGATATAAGATACAATTATTTTATAGTTCCTTGCAGGTTAACATAATGATGGTATTTGATATAAGATGCAATTAATTTATAGTTCTTTGCACGTTGATATAATGATGGTATTTGATATAAGATGCAATTAATTTATAGTTCCTTACAGGTTGATATAATGGTGGTATATGATATAACATATAATTAATTTTGTAATTCCTACAGATATTCTAACGTTGTTAATGTAATGCATTATTATGTTCTTAGTATGTACATACGTATGTTTACTCTAATAATGGCTCATGACATGAGTTTTTTTTTATAGCTGCTAACTGTCTTTATTTTCAGATTCATACATTAAAAATTATTAGGAGGTTCAATTAGCAATAACAATTTAAAACTAAATATTAACCGATAATTGATTTAACTTAGCAATAAATTATACTGTTTTAAGTTGATTATGGAAATTTTAATAATAAAAATATTTTGCTAGGAACCCATAACGAAGTTTGTTCACAGGTGCTACATTTTAGATGTCAAAAGTAAATGAAATGAATATTTAAAATAATCTCGCCTTTACGTCAATGAGACAGCTGTGTATTACAAAAACTGCAGAATTACATAAGTATGACAACATGGAACAACTTTGCTATCACAATGTGAAATTGGATGAACAATACTTTCAGTACCAAGATCGCCAGGAAACAGATTACTCTAGTAGCAATAATTTGTTCAATAGAACGTTTTTTTTTAACTTACCAGGCAAGGGATGGTGTTCTGCTAATGAAGTACTTATAATTTTAGGCTGGGATGACGTAAATTATTCTAAAATGCAAGGGAGAGTGAACAAATTTTTTAAAAATAGATAAACTGCAGTTCTATTTTATAAGATCGCTTACAAACGGAGAATGTACATTTCCAAGAGAATTTGGATATAATAGAAATAGTTTTAAATCCAAAAGGAAGTTAGATTCAACGTTAGAATGATATTTATCGACTTATACTGAATCGGAAATTTGGTTGGTACCTAACCATAAAAAATAAATGTACGTGCATATACATGCTCTGTAGAGGAGTTCAAGAAAAAATAAAGCTGTATAATATAGTTATAAAAATTGTTGTACAAAAAAGAAAAGAGAAGAATATTACAACCGAAGGTGAAACATCACTGTTAAGACAAATGCAGAAAGATATTTGTAATGTTGTGCTCGAGTGCTGAACTAAAGAAAGAAGACTGAAGCCACAGCTGAAGAAAGAAGACAGAAGATGAAGACGCGGTTGAAGAATGTACATGAAGGTCAAGAACGAAGATGAAGACACGGGAGAAGAAAGAAGATGAAGATGCGGGAGAAGAAAGAAGATGAAGACGCGGGAGAAGAAAGAAAACTGAAGACCAAGAATGAAGCTGAAAAAGTCGCAAATGCAGAAGATGAAGACGCGGGTGAAGAGAGAGGACGAAAATAAATAAAGAGGGCAGAAAACAAAACAAAGTTATTGAAAAAAGACCAATGCGAAGGCGAAGAAATAAGACCAAGACGAAGCTGAAGAAAGAAGATCGAGGCGGAACGTTTTAGATATTAAATGCAGCCATAGAAGAAAGACAGCCGAAAGTAGGTGATGCTGAAAAAATAATATGTTGAATAGATAAATCATAAAAAAAACAGACAAACTTTACGCACAACAAAAAAATAGATGGAAACAAGACTTTTCTATGAGTAGAATAAAAGTTTGGTAATAGAAGAACAAATATTGGGTAACATGTAAAATAAAAGAGTAACAGAGAAAGAAGAGTACGAACTTATGTTGTAGCACTGTTGGTAATAACATTGGCGTTTTTAAGCAAAGAAAAAACAAAACACGATTAATATGTAGACAACAAAAACACGAATGAATGGGAATGAAACGCCGACACGGATAATTTAGTGTTAACAACGAGAAATTAGCGGACGATATAAAATAGTACCACTTTGTTCCACTCTGATTTAAGACGAAGTGAAACAAACTGCAAGGTAAAAATAAAAATACAAGAACACAGGACGGAGAAGAACACCGAAGGGAACACAGCTAAACATTAGTGAAAAAAGAACAAGAGAGAAGATCAAAATGGAAAGACTGGGCGAAGGAAGAACAGTAATAAAGATGAGATAAAAAAATTAAATACGAAGAACGAAATTGAAGAAAGAAGATTGAAGACTGAAGACGAAGAAGGAAGACTGAAAACGAAGAGTGAAGATTGAAGACGAAGAGTGAAGATTGAAGACGAAGAGTGAAGATTGAAGACAAACAATGAAGATTGAAGACGAAGAATGAAGATTGAAGACGAAGAGTGAAGATTCAAGACGAAGAGTGAAGATTCAAGACGAAGAGTGAAGATTCAAGACGATGAGTGAAGATTCAAGACGATGAGTGAAGATTCAAGACGAAGAGTGAAGATTCAAGACGAAGAGTGAAGATTCAAGACGAAAAGTGAAGATTCAAGACGAAGAGTGAAGATTCAAGACGAAGAGTGAAGATTGAAGACGAAGAGTGAAGATTCAAGACGAAGAGTGAAGATTGAAGACGAAGAGTGAAGATTGAAGACGAAGAGTGAAGATTGAAGACGAAGAGTGAAGATTGAAGACGAAGAGTGAACATTGAAGACGAAGAGTGAACATTGAAGACGAAGAATGAAGATTCAAGACGAAGAGTGAAGATTCAAGACGAAGAGTGAAGATGGAAGACGAAGAATGAAGATTCAAGACGTAGAGTGAAGATTGAAGACGTAGAGTGAAGATTGAAGACAAAGAGTGAAGATTGAAGACAAAGAGTGAAGATTGAAGACAAAGAGTGAAGATTCAAGATGAAGAATGAAGATTCAAGACGAAGAATGAAGATTCAAGACGAAGAGTGAAGATTGAAGACGAAGAATGAAGATTCAAGACGAAGAATGAAGGAAAACTACTATACAATAACGAAAATGTACATTGAATTGAAGCAAGTAAGACTAAACACAAAATGGAAGAATGAACATCGATGACGGCAACAATGAAAAATGAACATCGAAAACGACAACAATAAAGAATAAACATCGAAGACGACATCAATGAAGAATGAACATCAAAGACGGCAACAATGAAGAATGAACATCAAAGACTGAAACAATGAAGAATGAACATCAAAGACGGCAACAATAAAGAATGAACATGGAAGACGACAACAGTGAAGAATGAACATCGAGGACGGCAACAATATATAATGAACATGGAAGGACGACATTGATTAAAGATGAAGGAGGAAGACTGATGGCGACGAAGGAATATTGAAGGCCGAAGACCCCCGGAGGGAAGGCTTAACGATAACGACTCTGGGAAAAATATAGAAAGTTCAGAATAAGAGATCCTCATGATCAAAGTATATAATATAATATTATATTGGACAAATAAAGAAATTCAAAAAGAAAAAATGTGTCAACACAGGAACATAGAGTCTCAGAATGTACTCAAAGACTAAGCATATAATAATGCATGGCCGCCAAAACTTACGTCATACTGCTGACTATGGGTCTCGCCCAACTGCGGGAAGCAATGCCTTAACGCATTCATTAAACAAACAAAGGTGATTTATTCTGCCATTAGTTTTTACAATAATTTTGTAGATTTAATGATTAACATTATTCATAAAGAAATTTGTTGAAAATAATTCCAGAAACTATAGTTAATAAATAGACCTTTTAACATGAAAATAGTGACCATGTAAATTAAAGTTTTTGTAACAAATAATATTCTACCTTTGCAGGTTTGGAGCCTGAATTTGGAGTATCAACGAAACTAACATGGTAGAGAACGACCTTAGCGAGGAATATGAGAAAACAACCGTCAGCATCACGCAATCTCATAAGTGTTTTACGAATTGTGTTATTTCACCAAACCTCGTATTGTAATAAATAGTTTTTGGATTAAATGTTTTTCTTTAATTTACCTTTGCTTAGAAAAGATAAATAAAAAGTCTTAGTACGCATCTGATTTTAAAGTAATAGTCAAATTAAAATGATCACTAAACTATGTCATTACACGTACATAATATATGATATACTGGGTCATTAAAGATTATGCCGCAAATTTTCGAAACTCACGGGAATCAAAACCTACAGGGTACTTCCGTGAATTCAGAATCTCAGAACTCAGAATTTGGTACGAAGCAACGTCATATAGCACAGATAAAGGAAGAGTTGCAAAAATAATTTCAGTTAGGTACATCATATTATAATAAAAATATTTTTAATAATTTTCAAGTTACTATCCCTTTCCTCATGAACGCGTAGAGTTATTAAATTGAAATTCATATCAAATACTCTGGTCCATAATACCTACCTTCAAGCTGTAACAAAATCAAACTTATATCAACGAATATATACCTACAGGTTTGTACGGGACCCTCGGTGCGCGAGTCCGGCTCGCACTTTCCTTTTTTTAATGTTAACAACAGCAAACGAACAGACAGTAGTCACAAATGGCTGCTACCACCCACTAACATGTCTGACCGACCTCTAATAGGGCTATAGGAATGTAACTGTTAGTGACAATTTAGTTAGTACCTAATAGGTTTTAATAAGAATTGGTTGGTAACAGGACAGCAGGAATGAAAGAAACTTTTAGTAATGTTAATCATGTTAGTACTTGTATATGTGCAATTAGTATTTGTTAGTATCCGCCCTATCAAAGGTCGGCCACAGATGCATTACTACCTACTCTTCAGGACTGAGTGCTCGCCTCTGATATACAAGTAGGCTGATATCCACACCCTCCTATTCGAAAACAAATTGTTGTAATAACTGCTTCACGGGAGAAATAGATTTGGCAATTGTACTTCCCCGGGTGAGCCTGTGGTATATGGGTTCTACCACCTACCAGTCTCGATTATAATAATGTTAATCGATTTTGGTTGATTCAGAATGGCTAGAGGCGGTTATAACTTTATATTTTGATGTCGTCATAGGCCGGCAAATATCACAGTGTAAGAGCGCCTACTGTACCTTTCGAAGTAATATTAATCGTTTTTTAGAGATATTTTATCTGAAATGAATTGTCTAATAAGCCTTTGATTTACGAGTATACTGCCTGCTGTTAGTTACTAATCCATGCTCATCCATACTCATATTATAAATGCGAAAATAACTCTGTCTGTCTGTGACGCAATCACGGTCAAAGCGCTGAATCGATTGTGACGAAATTTCATGCTGAGATACTTAAGGGTCTTGGGATCAACATATTATTTTCTGGCATTTTTTTTTTGTTTTTCCAGGAATTTCATTCTTTTACGAAAAGGTCACAAAGGAATTGACTCAACCTTATAAGATACATAAAAACAACGTTCAACAAAAACATTGTCCTTTAAAAAACCTATAAAAAAGTCCGTGATAGTATATGTTTATCTTTTAGGATTGAGCCACAGTAACCATTTTAATACGCGGGATAACTTTGGGACACACTGATTTCTGCGCAGGCGAAGCCGCGGGCAAAGCCAGTATCTGTATAATTTTTTTTTCTACAATCGAACATTTGACATTTCGGTCTTTAGTTCGAATGTTCATACAAAGTTACCTATTTCATGATCCTAATACGAGAACCATTTTGATGGGCTGCTTATTTTATGACGAGTTTATATAAAATATATAAGCATGCAATGGCCGCACCATGTCGATTTTGTATGCACAATTACTTTAGTTAATACGTAATTGTACTTATATAGAGAACTAGCTGACCTGGCAAACGTTGTTTTGCAATATAAATTATTTTTTTTTGCTGCTCCTCTCCTATTCATCTTAGCCTGATGTTATAGCCTAAAGCCTTCCTCGATAAATGAGCTATCTAACACTGAAATAATTTTTCAAATCGGACCAATGTTTCTTGAGATTAGAGCGTTCAAACAATCAAACTCTTCAGCTTTATATTATCAGTATAGATTTGTCTACATAGGTCAATGGAATAAACACAGTTCTATTTCCAACAGTAAGAGACAATTAAATTAACTGTTTTATAGAAAAATGAAATGTTGGTAGGTTTGAGCTTTATTGTATTTAAATGGTCAACCTTTTCCTGATAATTCTGTATGCTTTTGAAATCTAGAAAATAAAATCAATCGCATTCATAATGGAAATCGCCACGCTTGCAGTTATTATTTTTTGTCAAGAGTACGTTGTGCATTCAATGATGTTTTTGATAGTCGTCTCCCACGCGCCTTGGAAATACATAACATATCTTAATTTTAATTAATGGTGCCTGAATATAGTAGTGCTTTCTGTTTCCCTATGATTCAAATTATAATTATTTGAATCGTAAAATCTCAATTATAAAATATCGGATAATTTCACTGCATTCAAATTTTATAGAACTGATGATGTATTTTTAAAAACAAAAAACAAATAAGCACATTTAGACACAAAAACGCCTTCTGGGAAAAAAACGAATAACAAACCTTTACGTAGTATTAGTGTAATCAATTACTTAATAAATATTTTTAACTAATTCCGATTGTACTCCGCTATTTTGCTACTAAAACACTGAAATGTCAAATAGCACTGACATTTCGTTGACTCGGTTAACTCATTTCTCATTTTCAATAATCAATTCTATTGTGAGGAATCAAAATCTAGATTCTAGATGTTTGTCATCATAGATTACTGACTACTAATTAAGTTTAAGTTTATTGAGACGTTTTTTTTAGATAATATTTGTTTGGTTGTTGTCTTTATAAATTAACCATATCTTGAAGAATACGTCAGGAGAATTATTCACTAATATTAGAAGTTTTAATATTCTGATAATCTGCAAATATGTCATATCAACTGTATAGAAATACAACTATTGGAAATACTTTACAAGAGAGCCTTGATGAGTTGATACAGGTAAATCATGTTTCGGACATGGATGTGTCGTAAAAGTGAAGTACTTGGCCGTGTTTAATCATTTTTCAATTTCCAGTACGGACAGATAACACCCTCGCTGGCTGTGAAGGTATTGCTTCAGTTCGACAAATCCATTAACACCGCATTATCCAACAGAGTCAAATCTAGGTTAACTTTTAAAGCAGGAAAATTAAATACATACAGGTAAGATTATTGAAATGGATCTAAAACATGAATCTCCAGAGGCCATATTTACATTGCCCAGTATTAGGTGTTACGTACTATTACTGTATTTTTATACCGTTGGACATTATCCTGCCATACTTTTCCATGTAACATAATTTATTTTTTGGAGACATTACAAATCTCAAAATGAGCCCATTATTTCGTAACATTGCGGGGCCTGCAAACACAAAAAGATGAAATAATCTCAAATTATTAATCATTTCTCAATAATTTTTTTATTATTTAATTATTATTTTATAGTAGACCTATTTGTATATTTTATAAATTGCAAATTATTTGAAATTACAAATTATTTATGTATTCATAATTAAAAGTTTTAATAGAGGATGATGATGATGATCATGTATTATAGTAAATCATTTTCCAGGTTTTGTGACAATGTATGGACTTTTATGTTGAATGATGTGGAATTTCGTGAGGTTCAAGAAGTAGCTAAAGTTGATAAAGTGAAAATAGTAGCATGTGATGGTAAAAGTGAGTATATTATGGTTGAACTTCATTTTTAAATAGATAACTTCAATACATAATCAACACTATTGATACAGACTGGCACTGAGCATTATACTATTTATGAAATTGTTTTACAACTTACAAATACACTATACTAGTTTACCAATGTTTAGAGTTATAGAGCATCTCATATTATTAATGTTATTAGTATTAATAATCAGTTGGGGAACAACAGATCCTTGCAATGCAGAAACTGTTATTATTAATAATTCAATATACTATTGCAGATGTTGAAGACCGAAGATAAAATGAATACAATGGGATGGAGACTGATTTTCTTAATGAATGCAAATACCTGATGATCTACATGATTACTGTTTTGGTGAATGTTGGATTTCTTTTTAGTTTATTATAATGCATTATGATATTCCTATTCTGAAATTAAATTTTTAGGTCCAATTGGGTGTTTTCTTTTAGTCATATTTGATAATAGATGGATAATAAGAAACCTGTATTATTCTGTCTGTGGTAAATTGGAATTTGAAATTGGTTGTATGTGATAAATTCCATACCTACCTCCCTCATAACAAAATTTGCAATTGCATCACATACCACTACCGAATTATAGGGTTAACCTTTGTTTATACTGCTGTGCAGTCGCTGCTAGGATAGTAGGAGATCTGAAACCTTCACTATGCTTTTCAACTGTAGATTAGGGTACATTCATTTATCTAACTGTTCTTACTCTAAATTTGAATATTGCTTTGATTCGTACTTTTGGAAGATTAAAATATATAGTGTACGGTCTTTGACCGCACATTGCTGATCGCGCAGTTTACGCCATTCATACATTTCAATCAGTGTGTACTTAGCAACAGCCGACACCGCGAGTGCGCGCTCTACCACTCATATCAATCATTCTATATATATTACCAACATTAAAATATTTCACACAAAACTTTGACTTTTATATCAACAGTGTCCCCCACATATACATTAAAAGAGACTTCCAACTCAAGAAAGGTTAAACCGAGCTTTACTTACAAATATCATTTATTTTCGGAACATTAAATACAATACTTTTATACAAAAAAAAACTTAGTATATTAAGCTACTATAGATACATGAAATAAAATAAGAAAAATCTACAAATATACAACTAAAATTTGGAGAAAAATATGATAAAGACATAAAAAATTTGTTACAATAAAATACAACTGCAAAATAGTGAATAATGGCATACAATAAATCAATATACTTATATGACAAAGACATCTGCCATCACCATTTTATGAACCAACAACCACCCCCCATAAATCCTACTAAAAACTTTACGTCTAGGAATTAGCTGAATATCTCTTGTAAACCTAAAAGTTTTGTATCTCTTGTATACCTAAAAGGTTTCTTACATGGATGTATGTTAGATAGGAATTCATTCACGTAACGAGTTTTTTAACATCACAATTTAACTGGACATATTGTTGTTAGTAGAATTTATCATGTTTAATCAACTTCAACTTCAAATTATTTGCTATTCCGCATATATATTTTGGGGTGGATTACTATTAATAAATTACATATTTCAATTCATCGTTAGTTTACATTGTATTGAATGTAACACAAAGTACGCAATTTAAAAATAAAGATAATATCGAAAATATTAAATGCACGAACCATAAGCAGCAACAATATGCGACGCCAGTATAGATAAAAGAACGTTATTTACTATATAAATATAATTCGAGTTATCTTATTGGCTTTATTTTTAAATTTATTTATAAATGAATTCTGTATGAAAAGTCTAATAGGTAATAGTAAAATGGCTGTTACTTAAAAAATATGAAATACATGCCACCAATACGATATTATCATATCGATACGTAGAAATTAATTGTATGAATATCGAAACACTACATCAGTAGACAAGAAAATATCGAAGTATGTCGCTACCACTTAATTCTATAAGGTTATATAGATGAAATGTAAAGAGGACATGAAAACTTCTAAAGCTTTATTATAATATACTACAGGCGTAGCGCTTAACTGAGACGGTTCCTGCGGCAATGAGGGGTGCCAAGTGACGTAGCAGAATCACGCTATGCATGGGAAATTGGAAATTGCTCTTACGATAACAGTGTACCTAAATGGAATTGACATTACATATTATGACTATATAAACAAACAAAATTATTTACTGTTCATATATTCAAATAAAAACACCAAAAGTAATTAATTACATCAATCTGCATTCATATCGCTCCTATAATGTGTCTGTATTATTGAATAGCTTCCATTATCTGATTCCCCATTGTGGAAATTTATTATAAGTTGATTCACTGTCTCGACGTTAAGCTGGTTTATTTTATATCGTCATTTCTCGACTTTTCTTGCGATATTCTCTCATTTTTGACTACTTGCCTACTATATAATTGAAAAATAGCTCTTTAAGTGATGGTTCTTGATCAGTCGAATTTGAGTTAATATATTGATTTGCCAATTGATCCTTGATATCTCGCTATAATAATCATATTCATGATCTAGAGATCAGGCGATACGGCGGAAAATCATGTCCACCATCAAAATACCAATTTTATATTGTTCTTCGGGTCTATTTTGTTACATGAATTCGAGCGAACTCGAATTTCGAAAACTCGTTTAGTTATGTGCTAATCGGAGGCCTTAAGGTTCAATTGAAGTCTTGAGACATTTGATTTGAACGAAAATATTCCTTTCGCTCCACCACCGCAGGGACCTCGGATTTCGGACTTGGTTATCCGCTACACCTATAATTTTGCCCTTTATCATATATAATACGGTCGGGTATCATAGACATCAAATTGCCGAGTTGCGTTTTTTGTATGAGAGAGCAGTGCCCGCATACAGTTTGTTTACATTAGGTAATCGCAAATATTCTTGACAAACAAGAAACTGCCATCATACAACATACTGTTCTCGTAAACTAAACCGTAATATTGATCGACAACACAACACTAATTATGCATTCAATATATGAAAAACTACATTAAGAACACCCAAACCCGTAATAACCCATAACTCGCACCAAACCGGCTACCAATAGAAAGTAAATTACAAGTTCAAGCGCAGTACGAGGGCGGGGAGGTGAGGTCGGCCAGCAGGTCCAATTCCTCTTCGGTGAGCTGGTCGCGGTGCTTCGGCCAGTCGTCCTGGTGCGTTCGCCGGAACTCCGCCAGCGCGGTCCGGATCGTGGCCGGGATGGGGTCGGGCGCGTTGGTGTGTCGCGCCAGCTCCGTCAGCACGCTGCCCAGCTGTGGGCCCAAGCTGTACGGCCTGGACGCCAAGTACGAGCACAGCCCGAGCACACCGCAATGCCGCTCGACCAACTCCTTGGAGCGACAGCTCTTCATAAGCGAGCGAAGCGTATCGTCTTCGTTGGGTAACGCTCGGCAGTGCATCAGACCCGTTAGCAGTTTAGCTGCTAATTGACGTACCTGTAAATATTATGAGTACTTAACCAAGTCATATGTGGCAATAACTTATTTGTCTCAAATTGTGTAAAACTGACTTTGCTATGTACGAGTACTTTACAATATGTTTCAAAAATTCAACACGTTTATGCTGGCACGCAATAACGGCTTACAACTTAACGATTTACGATTTACACTAACCTCTAGTCGTGCATCGCGCATTAGCTTCAATGCAAATTTCTCGGCTTTGACTGCACGTTCGGGTTCGTGGCACAACAGCGGAAGTCCATAGAATAGCAACGGTTGTGCAAAATCCAAGCACGCCAGCCGCGCCCACCACGATCGTCCGTCCGCGAGCCCTTCTAAAACGGTCAAGGCCTTGTCGAAGGCCTGCGGAGTATGGTGGGCCAGAGCCAAGCTAGCGAGGAAGCCGCCTGCGTAGCGCGGCAACTCCTCGTGCGGCTGCGGAGGCCCGCGGGCCGCCAGCGCGCACGCCGTTGAGAACATCTGGTACATCGTTTCTGTCCTACTGCTCATACTTCGCACTATCACTCCCATGCATCCTCGCATCACTGTGGACAATCAGGCGAAAGGGATTTTTATGCGAGGAACTTCTAAAGGATGTTGAACTGCATACATACATATTTACTACATTATATACACACATTATTTTACAAATGTTTGCTCTATGTACAATTTTTACTAACCGCAATAGAATGTCTGAACATTTCCAATTATATTCTATAGTCACTCCATGTTTTTATAAATATATTATTGAAGATGTTACCGGTGGTAAAGAGGTTAAGCGCGCGGGCGTGGTCGTTGGCGGCGGGCGAGGCGGGCGCGGCGGGCTCGTCGCTGGGCAGGCACAGCGCCGCGCCCGGCCGCGCGCCCATCCTTCGCGCCGCGGGCGAGCTCTCCCCCTCCCCTGCCTCGCGTCTGGTATCCCCGTCACAGTCGCTTGCCTCTACGCCCTGCTATAAAAAATATGAATCTAATACTTGAAGAAATTTATGACGCTCTCATTCCGGCAGTATTCACTACATTGTTCATAATATGATTTTTTAACCATTAGCCATTTATTACTAAATGGCTAATGGTTAAAAAATCATATTTTTTTACACTTTACACTCTGACATCAATTTCACCATAATGCACATTATGTCGCGAGAACTCTGTCGGCTCACACCGGCCGATACGGTAAATTGGTCTAAAACTTTGTTACTATGAGAAGAGAGCAGTGTTCAAAAGTGAATCAATAAAGCAGTTGACAGACTCAAGGAAAGTGACCTGCGCAACGTAGTCGGCGGCTGCGGTGTCGGGCGCCAGGCACGCCGCCACGCACTGCACGGCGCCGACCACGCCGGCAGCCACGGGCGCTGCGTCGCACGCGTCAGAGCCGCGCGCGCCGCACTGCTCGCTCGATAGCGACGCCGCCGTTTTCACCACTACACAACATGACATTTCATGTTATTTCAATGTACAGAGAATTCAAATACCTATATTACACAGTACTACAGGTATAATGAATAATGTAACGACATATAATGTTTTCTTCAATGAATATACATGTAATTTCTATATAGAATATAATCTGAATCCAATGTAACAAATGTCCGATGCAAAACACCAGTACGAGCGATGATGTAATGACAATCAAATCGAATCCACAACTTTCTTTGGCCAATAATCAAAAATCGACAACATATCAATTTAGTATCAGTTAATGTATATTATACATTTTAAACATACCAATGTCTCCATTTTCGTCATACAGGGCGGCAAGTCTTGGCTGAACGGACTCGAGAAAGTCCGCGAAACGAGGCGCGTTGCCGGAACTACCGCCCGGGAACACTAGCTCCGTGTCGAATATTGTCATCAGAAGACTGGAATTATGGACACGAAACACATTATTAAATCATATATTGGGTCAAGTGCGGATGACTTTTATAAACTTTGAAAAGCTCTATATTTCAGTTTTTGTGCTAACTTCATGTGTGTGATTTGAGGGAAAGCAATACAATTTTAAATATCAAAAACAAAATCTCACTGATGATATTTGTACTTGTATCAATGAATACAAAATACATTAGAATGTAGCAGCGCGTCCGTCTCACCTGCCAACAATTTCGCGCACACTTTGATACGGGTGCTGTATGAAATTGGCTTCGTCCAGTTTTCGTAGGATCTGTGCCGCGAGAGGAGCAGCACGCCATGTCAATGATCCAAGAGCACCCTGAACCAGACATTTGTAATAAAAAAACGTGGCACAAACTATACAACTCCATATAATCGTAAGCCACACAGAGCACTTGCTATGGTAACTTAAAATCTGTAGATATACCTTCTAAATGCATACATATAATGCGTCCAAAGAAACAAGATAAAAACTGTAAGCACACTGACTTGGGAATCTGTTAAGTAACTATTAATTAGCAATACTGATTATGCGCTTGAGGATTACATGATATATTATAAAAGAACGAGATACAGTTTCTTCTGAAGAATCCTATTTTTGTAGTACAGATGCTGATAATTATTTTTAGTTGCATAATTATGATTGAAAAATGGTTTAAACTTCCGCAGCTGCGTTCACATTATTTATCGAGTTTCATTGGACGCACTATATCTGGGTAATAATTGTACAAGTAGATGTAGAACAAGTGCTAGCAATCAGATTGTATGGACCTGCAGCGCGTAGAGGCGCGCGCACACGACGAAGGCGGTGTGGTGGCCGGGCTCCTGGTCGCGCGGCACGGGCGGCGGCGTGCACAGCCGCGTGAGCGCGAGCAGCACGCCGCTGCCGCGCGCCGGGTCCATCTTCTCCACGCCCGTCGCCACGCACGTGCCCCAGTCCTCCATCGTCTCCGGCGTCACGGCCGTCAGACCTGCCGTCGCGACCGCATTCTTATATACTGCTGCTTATATTATATGGTAGCTCATCCATTTACTTGACAATTTTTTAAGAGTGTTTGGATAGAAGATTTGGTGCACTCAAATATTCAATGATGAACAAATCATTAAGAAATTGTTGCTGTGTTGTGACAATAAAGCTGCACTTGCATATATAAATACATATTATGTTTTAGAACATCTCATCGTAGATACAAAATTAATCAATAATAACATTCATATTTTTCTACTACATGAAGAAACTTCAATCTTTCTTGTACCATGTATGCAGAGGTTTCTTAACATTTTAGTTTCTAAGCTGATACATTACAGAAGTAAAGATGTTCACCTGCTACAATGATATCAGTGGCTCTGTGGTACATGCTCAGTGCGGGCTCCATGGGCCAGTAGCGCGGCGCGCGGAGGGCGGCCGCGGCGATCTCGGCGGCGAAGCGCTGCAGCGCCTCCTGCGGGTCGGCGGCGCAGCGCAGCGCGTGCTCCAGCAGCCTGTTGGCCACGCGGGCGCCGAACTGTGCGAACAGCATCTGTTGGTGGATTTTAAATCAACATTAACCTTGCAACATAAACTGTAGTCAGTTAAAAATTCAATCAAAGTTATCTAGATTTATTAATGATGTAATGCTTTACAAGTTTCGTGAGGTGCGGAAATCATAAATTTGAAGTTATTCATGAATGACATAAATTCAACGAGTCGATAAGTACATTAATAAAACAACGTTGGTTCCCACTCACCCGGAACATGATGAAGCGTATGCCGCTAAACTTGTCTTTGCCCTTTTTCTCCTCCACTGTGAGGAAGCCCACCAGCTTGTCGATATTGGCGTCGTCGCTGAAGAAGTCGTAGATGTAGCGTTCGCCCTCCTCCATATCCTCTGGACGGACGAGGGCTGGGTCGTATTGTTTCATCGGCGGCGCCGCTATCTGTAAATAAACAACAAAGGTGTAAGACAAATAAATCACATGACCCGGCTTATTTGTATCTTAACATAGATTTGACCACATAAATACATATTTTTAATAATAACGAGGTTCATTCTTTATTTTCTATTTGAATGTATATAGAGATTCATTAATATAATAGTATTGCTCGTGCATCAATGTAAATGTTATAATTATGTAATTTTTCCATAGTACTGCCACCAAAGTATCAATGTTATCAACTAAATATATAAATACATCACTTGAGAAGTTAGATCTGATCAATACATTTTTAGATCTGATATTAAAGATAATATTTAAATGTATTCGGATGATTGTTATTTCATAAATTTGTTGTTCATACCTTAAGCTTCGATGGCCAAGAATAGAATCCAAAGAAGGGATTTCTCAGGAAGGGTCTATCCCATTCTTCGTCTGTTGTCGGCATTTTATCCTCGCCCCAAATGGCCCATTCAAGATCCTTTCTGTATCCTGTAATAGGAAATTTGGACTTGTATAAGTATGAATTCCTGTAATACATTATAATGGAAAACATATATGATATAATCAATCGATCGAACTCTATTGTATTAAAAGAAATATGTTAGAAGTGTTTTCTAATAAGTATCAATCGATATATTTATAATCATCTTCAATCTTTATATAACGTTACTCTTGTTATAAAATGTATTCACGCTATATATAGAACGATTTGCCGGCCCGGGCATTCTAAAACGCTTTGTATTATTACATATTATTTGTGTGCACTGACTGAATAATACAACTGTACTATACACTATATAAAATTACTATTTACTAAATAGTACAGTTTGAAATATATCACAAAAAAAGTACCTGGAATGTGTTTATCGGGTCTCTCCACGCCGGCGATCTCGTAGGGGTCGACGTCGATTTTGTTGATGTGCCGCTTGCGCTGCTTGATGGCGTAGTGCGTGAGGCGCTGCGCGCTGCGGCGCACGGCCAGGCTGTCGTGCAGCAGGCAGCGCACCACCAGCCGCACGGCGCGCGCCGGGTACGGAGTTTGCAGCAGGGGGCAGTACGTCAGGATGTTCAGCACTATCTCCAGCCGGCGCCATTGCCTACGGCGCACACGTAGCGACATATACATTAAAATACAATATCCGATGATTACCAAATTCAATCTTGCATACTGTTACCGGTTTACATACACAAATAACGGATCAAGGTATATCATCTGGCTATAAAGAAAACGATCTTACAACATAAATATTGCGGCGTCAATATTTCCTGCATTAGAGAGAAAGGCAAAAAGTATTTTCAAAGACCGTTTAGATAAAAATTGGCCAGCATCATGTAGAAACTAGTGGACGGATTTATTCGGACTAGCGGTAGGGTATATTAACAAGGGACCACAAAAATGACCGTTCGTGTAGGTACAGTCACCATTATTTCGTTCTTCTCTGGTGGAGTGAAATGGTCGTTATAGGTATACTCACACGTTGGAACTCTCCGCCACGTCGACCAACTCCTCAAGCAGCTCCTTGTACAGCCTCTCCGTTTTGACGGACGTGGCCTTCTCTCTCTCCACGGCATTTTCCAGTTGCTCCATAAACAGGGGGTCATTTAATTGCGAATCGTTCAGCAGGACCTTGGCTCTTTCGATAGCGGCGTCCGAGATCACGAGCCTAGTGTTGATCGAAGTGAAGTTACGATGCAGCGAATCACTGAACGCCTGCTCTAATCTGAGAACCAAATGGATATTTCATTCATTACGTTACGAAAATTCATCGCTACTAATCCCCGAATTTACGAGAATAATACCACATTACCTGATAATACTGGGTTTCTCGCTGACGGGCGTTTTTAAAACCGCAGGCCAGAGAGTCTTCAACACTTGCAAGTCCTGTTTCGCTATGATAGGGCCGGCGCGGGGCCCCAGTAGCATGAACAGCGCCCCCTTGTGGCGAGCGTGCCACTCGTCCCCTTCGCCCCCCTCGCTTAGGAGCTTCGTCAGTTTCGGTACCACCGCTCGGTAGGAATATGAGTAGTGGCTCAATAACCAGTATAGTCGGGCTTGCGCTAGCATTCGTACCTGTCGGTATATTCATACAGATATTTTATTTAATACGTGTACATACTAGAATCTAGTTTGTACACATATTAAATTAAACTAGATTTTAACCTTTCATTTATAACAAAGTATATTCTGTAAATGATTACAAGAAACATAATATATTATTATGTACAATTGTTCATATATAAAATAATAATTGTAAATTATAAGTCGCAGATCGACAAACAGATTTTGGGAAAGTAGACTGTATGAGATCAATATGTGTTCTACTTCTTTGTCTTGATATCGCCTAATGACCGTATTTTAAGCCAATTTCAGTTTAGACACTGTCGTAACAAAGAGTACTAATTACCGAACTATAGGTGTTAATGGACAGGTCGAACAAGCAGTCGAGGACTTGGAGCGCGGAGCGATCGATCCCGGCGTCGCAGACGAGGTCCAGGCGGCTCTCGTCCTGCAGGCGCGCAGCGTTGGCGTGCAGCACGCGCAGCCGCGCCGCGCCCGCCACGTCGCCCGCCACGCCCCCGCGCCCGTCCAGCGCGCGCTCCAACGCGTTGTACGACCGCATCCGCGCTTCGAGCCCCGGGCCCATCCGCTGTCCCTTCAACACTATTATGCGCTCCCACACCTAGGCAGTAAAACATGGCCATTACAATCACTTGTAGCAACATTCAAAACACAACATGAACAGCAAATATTATTGATTTAACTGAAAAACATTTGTTACGAAGATCTTGCAGGGTGTGACCGAGATGGGGCAGTAAGATGGTTCTATTTAAATTCATACCTGTATGAGCATTTCAAGGCCGCGTGTGTCGTCCGTCTTGTCAGCCAACATACGCTCTTGAACCTCCTTCATCAGCTCGGTGAGCACCATGCGTATGTTCTGACCGTCCAAGGTCACAGAATACTTAATACCACTTACAAAGGGCATACTCAAGGATGGTACCAGGGACTCCATGCTGGAATAGAAATTTCTTAGTGTAATTCTGAACGTGAGATTGTTATGATGTCAATATGTTTTGTTTTCTTACCACTATAGTTAAAAAATATTGCTATAAAAAGATTCTTGTATATAGCCGGCTCGATGGATATTGAAATAGGGCTTATTAT
>DWUN01000961.1:0-18770 GCA_018249975.1 Passova gellias
TGGGACTGTTAGTAATGTTAGTCCAGTTAGTGTTTGTTAGTGTAAGTGCAGTTAGTATTCGTTAGTATCTGCCCTATCAGAAGTCCGTCACAGATGCATCACTACTCTTGAGGACTGAGATGGTGGCCTCTGGTATACGAGTGGACTGGCAACCACACTCTTCAAACCGAAACACAAATTGTAAAAACAATTACTTCACGGCAGAAATAGGTGTATTTGTGGGAGATCACAGACACTGGCAGATCCTTCAATTCTCTTGATATTCGGATAAGAAACGATCAACCAAATAGTTTCAATCCGGCAATTGGCAATATCGTGCAATTTTAATTTACACTTACATTGAAATATCTACCAATACTGATTCCAATTGATTTGAATGAAAAAATTACTACGTATAATATAAATTCAATGATATATTTACTACAGGCTTGGCTAACACTTCACAAATTGAGTGGCCTTTAGGGGCACCAACACATTGAGCATTCAATATTTACGATGTTCAAGTGTGTGAAACCATCTAGAGTAATGTTCGTTGGAGGGAATCCCAAATATAATACATTATTTTCTTTATAACCTCCTTTATACATCCATTCAATCCTAATACACTAAACATTCACTATTCATTTCAGGATTACCTTCAGTTAAGAGAACACAGTAAAGTAAAAAATACAAATTGGAATAATAATATTACATCTACACTTACTATATTGTATCGTAAGACTATATGAGCTTTCAAGAATAAAAAAGTAAAATTAATCGAGCCCATTATACTGAAAATTCCATTTTTAATTCTTTACCCATTGACCAATAACCAAATGTTTAAAAACTTGGTTTAATTAGATCGTATTTTTACTGCTACCAAGTGGTGCAATAGTTTTGTTCTAAGTAAACATTTACCTTGCTATTGCCATTCACTGAAAACTATTCAATATGGGAAAGTGTTTTTACTACATGCAGTAACGAACATATTCTCTCAACACGTACTACACTGGCTGGGTTTGCTATTGAAAAGTGGTGTTTACAACATTCTTAGCCAATAAAACAGCACTGCACCTTTTAACACTTCCGCTTACCGAACGAATGTTTGATTTTTTACAAACAGTTCAAAATCACTGATTATTATTCATTACATCGTTTCACAGTCCAGTTAGGATGCTCTGTGAATCACGACACCGGCCGTCGCGTGAGCAGCTCAGTCGGAACAGTCCTGGATGTCTTCCTGCATGTTCATGGTCGTCCTGGTGAACAGATCCATGGTGAGCGCGCTGAGGAACACAGGGATGGAGCGGTGGTGGTGCAGGTGCAGCTCCACGAGGTCGCTCAACGTGGCCGAGTAGTCGGTGTGCACCATTTCTATGCCGTCCTCACAGAGAGTGAACGTTAGATATTCTTCCGAGGAATCGGCGTACATATTTGATATCCTGAAAATGACAACATTGCCTGTCAGTTTTAAAAATGAAAGAATCTTTTTTTAAATATAGGTTTACACACTAGGAACGTCTGTTTTGTGACCATGACCAAGAACAGATATATTGGTAATTTATAAGTCAAGCTTGGTCATATTTATGTTAAACGAGAAACCTTTGGCATACAGAAATACACAAATGTTAATGGTGCTTCCAAAAATCATCCTTGGACAGTGAGTTCAGCTACAAAGCAGCTAGATATTATATCTCATATGCTCACCTATAATTTTTATGTCCAGTTCTATCAATCTTATAACCTAGAAGCATGTAGCAAACATCTCTATATTCCTGAGCTGACGACGTGAACTCTTCTTTCATTCTGTAAAATAAATTGATAACAAACATATAATTAGCCATATGATTTCATACGAGAAAATATCACTACAGTGATTCCTAAACAATTATTCAATTCCAATTGGTTTATTGTAATCCTATCAACATTGTAAAAAAAATAGTAATAAAATGTTTAGTGACAAAAACATACATTTTACTTATTTTTTTAAATATAGTTATGTAATATTTAAACTCACCTCCTAAGTGAAAACGATTGCTATTGAGATTGAGATCATTATTTATTTGGAAACTCTAGGGCCGGCGCACACCTGACGAAGTGCAGCGCAAAACACGCTCAAAATTTTCTAAACGAATTACACTCGGCAATAGTGGAATAGCCATAGTGAAATTTAATTTTCGACATTATTTCAAAACCGATAATGTCTATAATTGTTTGGTGATAACAAATGCGCTGTGCTGCGCTTCGCCTGATATGCGTCTGCCCTTATACAAACTTGTTCTAAGGTACTAGATTCTAATTCTTAATAAAAAAACCGTCCAGAATAAAAAAAAATTGTGCAAGCAAATGCTTTAGCTAAGTAGGTACTAAGATCGACATTACCTTTTCAGTTTAATACGACTGTTCTCCAGCTGCTGTTTCAATTGCTGTACTTCCTCCGGACAGCCCCGAGCCCCGCCCTCTCGCAGCGCCGCTTTCAACTTCTTTATCTAGTGATGCGATTTTACTAAATGAAGCGCAAATCAAAACATAGCAAGACGTATAACATTAAAAATTATAAAAACCATCCAAAGTAAATACAAAACTATAAAATATTACAATGACAACTTGAGTGACAAATCCCAACAGAACTGTTTGCAATATACTAATATACTTTAGACAACAACCACTGTTTGGTGGTGTACCATTAGGCATCCCATCTGCCTATTGTAAAACTTTGAATATGCATATGATGACTATTAAGAACTACATACTCACTATGTAAGTAAATAGATAAAAAAAGTTATAACCGTAACGAGAACAAAACTAGTCGTAATAAGTTGCTTTACAAAAAGTATTCAGTGTATCATGCGCAGGCTTTCTTCACTCACATTGACTAGCTGCTGCCAGACAACATTTAATATAATGAAAAGGTATCTATAAGCTTTTTTTAATATTCTTCAGTAGTGTGCTTGTAACACATAATGCAATCTCTCCTTATTGCACTCCACATGACAATAAATACCAATAATGCCGAAATAAAATTTTATATTGAATATAAAATAAAATTTCAGTTCAGTTTGGTGATTGGAAGCTTACTACTACTCTACATTATTTGTATATTCGTAAAACATTTTCGTTACCTCCTCTTGAGCCGCTTCGAAATCCATCTGGACTTGTTTGTGAGCCGCCGCTGCAGGGTTGTCCACGAAGTGAAGCACCTGGGACATTAATTATCTTAATTACTCATCTTAATTAACTCAATTACTGGATAATGTGTCGATTTACTACTGTTATCTAAAACCTGTGTTTTTTTTTTAATATATACTAAATGTGGAGTACTATCCGTTAACAGGTCGTGTAGGCTAAGTGTGTATTCTAGAATGTAGAGTGTAGATTAAGAATAAAAAATTAACCAAGTAATTTTCAGTTTTCGCTACAAAATTTCAGAGAAAATAAACTTTCGACCAACTTTCCAGGGTTCCACTTGAATACGATTTGACAATTAAATATTTTACTAGACCTTAGACTGCGCTTAGGACTGGATTTCGTCTAATATTATATCAATTGTTACGTTAACTAGTATTCCATTATTCTATTCTCATTTGTAACTACATTACTTGACACTGCCTGGAAGTTTTAGTAGTGTGAAACTAGATGTCATAACGAATGATGAAAAACGTCAGCTGACCTTGGTGGCGGGCGCGGCGGCGGGCGGCGGGGGCGCGGCCGCCAGCCGGTCTAGGTGCGCCTGCAGGCGGTCCCGCTGCGCGCGCAGCGCCGCCACGTCGCGCCGCGCCGCCGCCGCCTCCTCACGCTGCTTCGCTGCATCCGCGCGCACCGCTTCCAATTCTAATTACATTAATTATTTCTTATGTTTCACAGTGAGCTTATTCACACATCTCGGCTTTTATCTAAGCAAACTATACAGTACATCTGGTACTCTGCTTCAAATTATATTGCATATTAGTACTAGAAGAAATATTCGACTAAATATGAAAGTGTAGTCTGTTTGAACGATCTGTATTTCTCGGATTTTGTAAAATGGACACCACAGAAGTAATGTATCATCAAAAAATTATGCAGTGCTTCACACGATTGAATTCTACTAAAGGAGAAACAAGATAGATGAATTACGTTTAGCATGCGCCTCGAGGTCGTGCGTAGCCAGCAAGTCGCGGTAGCCCTGCAGCGACTTCTCCAGGTGTTCCACTCGAGCGGACAGCAGCGCAGCGCCTCCCGCCTCGCCGCCCATGGTCACCGTTAATTCCTTCTCGAAGCTGTCTAGTTGTTGCCTGTGGAAAGACAAACAGTAAAAATAGTATTCTGTTTTACAATTATTTCGGGTCTTTATAGGCGATCAAATGGCTAAATTAATTTCGTCTTTTAGTTTCTTTTTTCTAAATTTCTATGTAAAATTTTATTTCTTTTTTGTGTAATATGTTACAATGATGTAGAATGTTGAATTTTTTTTGTAGAATAATTGTTATTATAGTCCTGAGCAACAAAAACAGACACATTTTTTTATTAACAATCTGTCAAAGCTCCCTGCCCACATTTCATGTACCAATGTTGAAAATTTTATTTCAGTTTGTAAAAATATAAAATATTTACAATACTGCCCTGTGATTGTTATTAGTCTAATAATACTGGCGTGTTTTGATCTATAGTACTTCTATGAAATTTTCAAAAATGTTCTGTTTCAGTGAATTCTTGAAATATTACAATTACAAATAAAGATGACTATTACCTATAACTATCCCTTTCTCGTGTGACAAGGAGCAACCGTTTCCGCAGTCTATGTATTAGACTCTCCTGATTCTTGCGCACCGTTTGCAGGTCGTTCAAGGTGGCGGTCGCCTTATCCCTCTCAAACTTCAATGTTGATAGTTCCTAAAATGGGGGAAGAGAAATTATCATACCTGTGTCTTGCTGCTCTACTGTCTTGCTGTTGTTTACTAATCATTTGAAATGAGCCGAGAGCTATGGAGATGGTAGCTCTATAGTCAATCCTTGGAAAGAAGAACCTGGCTTTTGTCACTTACAACTGAATTGCAACTGTGTCTAAAAATATTGCATCGCAATATCCAGTCAAATGTGGTGTGTGTGTGTGTGTATTAAAGTCAATTCAAAGGTTTGAAATAGTCCACACTTTTAGTGCCCAAGTGCGAACACAAATTCTAACATCAAGTGTGTTACCTCAGTCAATTGTGCCAACTGCGACTGAGCCTGCGAGCACCCCGCCACGGCGTTCAGTTGACTGCTCAGTGCCGATTCCAGCGCGGAGGTCAGGTGCCGAGCTGATTCCACGCCGTGAGTTCTAGCTGCACTCGTCCATTCTTCTAGCGAGGATTCTAACGCTGCTATTCTCACCTAATAAAATATGGAATTATAATGTGAAATAGTGAAAGACCCTGACTGAAGATAGCGAAGAGTTTGGTATCTATTTTCACTCAGGACAAATATTTGTATAGTGAACATATTTTTGTGTTCTGATGTCTGGATGTACTACAAATATGTATTAAGCATTATAATATAGTACATGTATATTTATTTATCAGCTGTCCTGTTATAGTAATACAGGAATTTATATTTATACTTCCTCATTAGTGATATATAGCTTTATAGTTTTATAGTTAATCGATTTAGGGAGTCTTTCTTCAAAAACACCAAACAAATTTAAAGTTAGAAATATTTTATGTTAGGTATATATAATACTTACTTTAGCCTCATGCAGCTCTTGGTGAACCGGCTGAAGTGTGTCCAACTTGTTAGTAAGCACATGCACTTGTTCTTCTAACAACAACTTGTTGCAGACAGCATTGCGTAGAGACCGCTCTGTTGCACGCAAACGCGCCACTTCCTTCTCTAAGTCCGCCATATTAGAAAGACGTTTCTGGGCAGTCTAAAATGTAAAAAAACAAGTGTACCTCCTCTTGCCCCTACAGTAATAAACGAAACGTAACTCTCTCTTTCTTTCTATATTCACTAGCTTATATCTCCCTCTCAACTTCAGTTCGCCTCGCCCGATCACACTTTTCGTAACACACTCATCACACATTCACTGGCTTACTTCCCGCTTACACAGAATTCCTATGTTAACCCAGTAACATTTGTTAATATAGCGAAATCGTTAAAGGAACCTTTGTACAACATTAGTTTTATCGTCCAATTTTCTTACCTTGGCTTGCTGTTGCCAGTCCTTATATGAATCCTTCTCATACTCTATCTCTTTCAATTTGTTGGTAACTTGCTGCAACTCAAATGTTTGTTTCTCCAACTGGGTCCTCAGTGTTGTGCACTGTTCACCTCTACTGGTTTGCTTTGTCACTTCCTTCTTCAACATTTCTACTTCTGACTGAGCACCTTCCAAGGCCTAAACAATAATAACAAAAACTATAAATAGTTTCATCACAATTTTCTATAGATTTTCTCATTGCAAAATATGCTTTCAATGAGTATCATATGCATGCAATGAGTATTTAAACTCTATTAAATAACTCGCTTGTTAACATTTCAGAAACTACTTTTTTCATGATGGGGAGACCATCAAAAGGTACCGCAGTGCCTTCTGATAGATACTGAGTTATGTGGTATTTTACCCATGAAAACCCATCTGTGGCCTTCCTAAGCACTGGCAGAGCACACCCGGATCTCCAAACGCAATGCACGGTGTCCTGTGTGGCTTACTCTACTGGCGATGGTATGCGGCCACCACACATCGCCGTCATACCCGGCATTGCTGTCTGGACAGTCAGAGTTTCCACACCAAACCACCTAGAACCCCGGTACATTCCTTCTAGTCGCCTTTTACAACAGGCATGAGATACCTTAGCTGTATTCTGGTCCCGAGCTACAGGAATGACACCTCAGAACCTATATACTCATATATAACTTCATACCTGCAATAATTCATCCATATCCTTCTTCATCTCCGAAAGTTGGTCTTTACTGCTCACATTTGCTTCTAACAGCTTGTCTTTTAATTCTGCTATTTGTTTGTGTAATTCAGTCTTATCTTTATCCCACTTTGCCTTGCTATCAACCAACTCCTTTTGAGTCTAAAATATACAGTGAATACTCTCTCAGCACTGTTTTACACACAGTAAAAGCTCCTTATTCACAGATGATAAATTCCTCTATCATCATATATATGTCACAAATACAGAAACCGCAAAGATGTAATATCCAATGTATAATTTGAAATGATACCAACTTACCATATTCAATTCATCCTTAGTTTCTTGTTCTCTTCGACGGATCACTTCCAGTCTACTTTCCATATCAGATAAAGCTCTCATATCGCTATTATGCTGATCCACCAAGGAGGCCTTCTCCCCCTCAAACAGAATCTGCATCTCCTTACGTATAGTGTGTTGGTGGTTCACACGAGCTTCAAGTTTTGTGATCTTTTTGGGGAAAACAAATTCTATTAAATGTCTACAAATGATTATTTTTAATTTCTCAATTTAGGCTAGGTCTAGAAATGGATGCAAATACATATCCATATCCATGCAATAATACATAAGAATAATGTCAATTCCATTCAGATTCAAATGTTTGAGGTACAATAAAGTCTATAAACCTGAGCTTTAGCTGCTATTAAATCTATCTTCAGTCTTTTTGTTTCCCATGGTGACGGAGGGGCTGGTGTACTTGAGTTGGACTCTGTTCGCGCCCTTTTGTCAGGAGTATTGTCGCCAGTTCCCAAGCTGAATTTCCTTTTGCCAAGTGACAAGAGGTTATTTATACCTACAAACAATTCAAAAATATAACATGTACTATGAACAATAGATTCAAGCTAAATAAACAAATCAATCTCAACCGTTACCTTCTTTAATGGATTGATTACTATCCGAAAAATTTAGTTTCGAAGACGCCGACAATTTGTCTTTTGGCGGATCCGTGTTTATAACTCGCCTAAAAGGCTCCAAAACGTCAGTAAATAAAGACATATCACCCTCTTTAGCCATATTAGGAAAAGAGGACTGATTGTTTAAATCACTGAAAATATTAATACATAATAAATACTTTAAAATTTTACAAATAAGATTGACGCTACAATTTCGTGAAACAGTAGAAAAGAAACGACTCGCAATCTCGCAAAGTTGTAACTTCCATAACCATAACCACAATCCACAGACAGATAACTTCTTCTATACCAGTACAACAGATGATAGCATGAAAGACGCTAAGCCACAGGCTATATTACATGTTGAAAAATAATCAATGTTACCTTAGGGACTATTAGTTATTTGCATTATAGTAACCATTGATCAACAATGTATGTCACCTTTTATTATAACCGTCACTCTGCTTGCAAGTGAGAGAAAATTCACTTGCAAATATGCTAATGTCTGTCATAGAGAGAACGTTCATGAATACTAAATTACTATATGTTCTGTTTTGATTTATTGCCGTATTGTCTATGGTTTATCGATTTCATTCGGTGAGACAAAATAAAATAAAATATAAGGTAGCAGCATACATAAGCTATTATATGGAAGGCAGTAATGTTTATGATTGGTATTGTAACATAGTTTAAGTTAATTTGTTAGAATATAACGTATTCTACTAAAACAATTACTTGTCACTCGCCAATTGATAATAAAATTCTGTCCTAAACATGGAAGTTGACGAAAATGATTACTTTTCAAGTTACGAAGACTTAGAGGTATGTGCTATTGCCACAAAGGTGTTAATTTAATATTTAGTGACAATTACAAATGTTATATTTTGCTGGCCTCCTATTAACGGCTCCTTGCTGTTACAAGTCGGAACATCACTGCCGAGGGGTTTTAGATAACAAACTCATCGAGATTTTAACTCATAAATAATAATGATAACCAACATGATAGACCATTTGCAGTAAACTAGGGGATTAAAGCTGAGTATCTGATTCAACCACAATTAGTATAGCAAAATGAATGGCAATTTAAGTTTTTATGTTTAAGAATTAATTGAACTTTGATATGTTTTTTAGATACACAAGTTGATGCTCGAGGACTCCCCGAGAACAGAAACATACAAGAAAGCCATATTAGATAACAAATCTTACTTTGAAAACAAAATTGTAATGGATGTGGGGTGTGGTACCGGCATTCTGTCTATATTCTGTGCTCAAGCCGGAGCAAAAAAAGTTTATGCGATCGAAGCAAGTGATGTGGCTACTATAGCAAAGGAAATTGTAAAGGAAAATAAATTCGATAATGTTATTGAGGTTTGTAAAGTAAAAAATAATAAGTCATTTCTGAAACATGACATTTTTCCCGAAAATTAACAGAAAACTGGAATTATGATATATAATGGTCATTTAGCTTTGAATTTAAAAAAACTGATGTCATTAATTGTATTTTGGCCCTACAAGCAGTGCTTATCTGTCACATTTGTAGTAGAAAAATAAACACTGACCATGTCTTCTAACAGAGAAGTATTAAGTTTATTTACCTACAATATTCTCAATATTATTTTGTTTCCAATTCAAGGTAATACATAGCAAAGTTGAAGATGTAGTTCTGCCTGATAACTTGAAAGTAGATGCCATTGTGTCAGAATGGATGGGCTTTTATCTGTTGCATGAAGGGATGTTGGACTCTGTGCTTGTCGCTCGGGATAAATTCTTGAAGGAAAATGGAGTGATGTTTCCGGAGAGTGCTGTTATTTATGTGGCTCCATGTAGGTAAGATGGATAGTGTTTAGTAATACATGTTCTAATATTCTCATTCAAATAAGCAAATGTAAATGTTAAACAGTCAATTTGTTGAACAGAACTGTAGACTTTAAAGTGAAAAAGTTGTATATCTGCCGAAAGAAATTGAAACAAATATAAGCATACATCCATACATATATAACATCACGCCAAGTCCGTAGCAGGATAGGCAAAAGGCACAGTGCCAAATATCTCTATCCTTGCAGCAGTACCTTTGTAATATCTATCTCAAAATTAGTACAATCTGTTGTCTGTAATTGATACATTGATTGATTGTATATGTACAATATATATTTTCGTCTTAGAAAGTTTAGTCTATCATTTTATAATGTGTATGCAAATGATATTTCAGTGTGCCAGCACTGCATGAAAAATGGAATGATATGTATGGAGTTTCAATGTCAACACTGGCTAAATATCTGCGTAAAAATAAAAGCTCAAAGCCCGAGATAATGCAATTAAGTGCTGACGATTTGTTAGCCAATGAGGTTGCACTTTGCTGGTTAGATTTAAAAGAGGACAAAATCACAGATCTGGACTCTTACAGCATACAGCATGTCATAGGTAACAATAACAAGTATACACATGTATACATACAGTGAATAGTAAAAGTGACATTATTTTATTAATTGGTGCTTGTAGGGACGGTTATTTAAAAAAATTGTGTTTTCAAAATCCTTCCAAAATGTCACTCTTATTAGCTATATGTCTGCTGATTCAAATTTTAACACAGTCATTGAGTATGTTTCTGGCCCCACCAGTTGCAAATGGATACCAGTCTAATTGCTAGGCAATTAGTTGTAAATTGGGTTGCACACTGCTCTGTTAAATGTTGCTGTAGATGTATGTTAGTTATCAATTTCTCTTTTGGAAATTTTTAGTGAACCTTTGAGAGCTCCAACAAAGCTTAAAAATGAGTGTACAGCTCTAATTGTTTTTTTCTGAATACAGTTGTTGCTTAACTTTTTAATTTGTTTTAAAATTTGCACTAGCATCATAAACCATTGTATAATAGTTAATATTGTGTGTCTAATATTTTTTGATATGTCAGTTATGTCTAACATGTTTTAGGTACAAAACGGGATGGCAAATACCAAGGAATTTGTGTTTGGTTTGAATGTAACTTTCCTAAATTGGCTACTGTAGACGGACAAAGGATAGTACTGAGTACAGGGCCACAAAGTGATCTAACACATTGGAAGCAAACAGTGATATTGTTACCAGATGAGCAAGAGGTTGAAAAGGGGGAACCTATAGCTTTTCAACTGGATATGGCTAGGGATGGTAGTAATAAGCGAAGGTACGATATGGCCCGCCAAAACAAATCTCTCATTTCTACTTTTTCATTACTAATTTTATCATTTAAACAGTAAAACTAAATCTGCAATCGCCAAATAATTTCTTTCTTCCTAATGTCATGGCGGAATCTGGTCTGTTAGCAGAACTAGACACAGAAAGAATAAAAAAAATAAATACACATCATACCATACAGAATGAAATTTGAGATACATCAAGAATAACAAACAACCTAAACTTGGTAACTACCAGTATGGAGCTATGTGATAATATGGTCCGCATATTAGAAAATTTATGCATTAAAACAGACCAATCCCAAATTTTACTTCCATTTTACCTTAAACCTACCCATATCTTTTAAATGTGATATTCAATCCGCAAAGAAAATAACAATATGAAGTTCGTTTGCTATTCTATTATAGTAAACAAACACACAAACAAACATCCTCTCGCCCCAAACGCATATACCGTCTCTGTTCCGTCGCGGGTAAATATTATATGTGAAACAAAATAATAATCTCTTACTTGGATAGTTGTCAAAATTAAATATTACTTTACATTTGATTGTCTTTTTGTCTGCCTTTGTTTCTGACTATTATGTTGTTATTGAAATCTTATAAAGTTAAATGTGATTTATACTATGTTATTTAAATACTTCTAATAAGTGTCATATTAATTTATATGATTTCATATTGGTGCATTTTCCAGGTATAACCTTGAGCTGACATTACTTGATCCGGACACAGAGGACCACACAATACCTTGCAATTGCTATATGACTAAATGCATGCTCATTAGCACACTAGTAGCTAAACAGGAGTCTGAACCCACAGCTCAAAGCAATTCTGATTCAATGCAAGATGTATTGGAAGATGAAGACATAATAGAGGATGCTTGTTAATCAATAAACAATAAATGGTTTTGTTTTTACTTTTTATCATAATCTGCGCTTTCCCATTATAGGTATGTTAGGTATTAAAAGAATTTGCGTTTGATGAAATTTTGATTCATAAGGGTTAATTAATTGTAGAATTTATTTATAAGTGGTATATTTAACAGAAATATTTAATTATATGAGACAGAAACGAGGGATCTGAACCACTCTCTTGCAACAGAAGATTATGTAGTTTAGCTCTAGTAAAGTATTACAATATGATACATATAACAAAATAGTTGTCCTTGTATATAAAGTGCACTGAATTTTTATTACAAAAATTGATAACAAAATGTGCTAGTGGGTGTTATTGATGTACAAATATGAAAATTTCAAAGTTATGTTAATTTTAAGTAGCTTTCAAATAACCTAATTGTTTGGCAGCGACAATATAATATTTATATAGATACAATAACTTTATAAATTTAAAAGTATAAGAATGTTAATTTTGTGTTTATAAACTTTTACATCATAGATAAGTACTAAATTAATACATAACATGCAAAAGTTATATACCACTTACAAAGGACACTACATGAGTAAGTAATTAAATTAATTGTTTATTACGTATCTCAAATGTTAAATGAAGTATTGCAATAAATAATAATTGAGCAGGCTGAGAAGCTAACATTAGTTCATCGAATTATTTATGAGTTACATCTAAAATATATGTATACTTTCTATATCAGATGTAACACAACGCATGCTGTGCTTCCTTAGAAATGTATTTTATGTTGTTATAAATAAAATACGATTTGTTTAATTAAAGATTTATTGCGTAGACATCAACCTATCACAGCAGCATCGCACATATTACTCTGCCGATCTTGTATCACGGATAGAAGACCGCCAAACAGCTAAGTTTCAAAAAACCGTTTCCACGTCATATATAGTTTTAAGCGCTTAGGTTAAGCATTCTTGTTCTAACCTCGACAAGGGATTATAAGCTAGTCTTAGATTGTGATTTATAATAATTAAATATAGTTTTTAATATACTTTTTGCATTATTAATATAAGTACCCTCAATCTGTGTGCAATTAGTTCACGGAGACAAAGAATTCAGACACGTTTAACCGATTTGCAAGTGGTTATACAAAATATTTTAAAATTACCTTGATAAGTAGCTCTGAATATACAAAAATATGGTTACAAAATGTAGTAACTAAAGGTAAAATAAGTGGGAAAACAATAGGTAATCTCAGAACACTTTAGAAGTGTAGTAAGCCATACATACACCAAAACACAACAAACACTCATGTATAACAAATATTTGTACTGAATAGGAATTAATACCATAACACGAACCTTTATCCTCAGGTCATTCCTTGAGGTATATTTCTTTATGGCATTCATATTGAAAGGAATGTTGTGTAGTGAACACTAAGTCACTTAAAACTTAAGGTTCAGTAGTTTCATATATCTTGTTCATTTAGTATTAGAAACTTCAATAAAAAGTTTACAAATACAAACTGTCTTATTATTTGAAAGTAACTTTAATATATGATAACCATACTGTATGATCGTAATTATTAAATTATAATGTTATCCATCGGCAATTGCTTATTGATGATATTACTATATGAATATTCTTTGCACTTTTTGCAAGTGTATATAATCTAAAGTATGACTTAATTTCCTAGATACCGGGACAATGTTTTTAAAGGCTATGAACTTGACGTGACAGATGTATGTCAGCATACAGTGTCATAAATGTTACTGTCTGTGTCCGAGAGGATACTAATATGCAAGCCTTGCAAGGTGACTTCTTGTTCACTTGGTTTATCTAATGCTGGTGACTTCCCTATACATTATTTGTATATGAAAACGTTACGATATGTTCTAACTAGACTCTGAAATAATAAGAAATGTGTAGATAAATATCGTTACATTTTAAGACATCTGAAAATTATACCTTTTTACTAGTACGTACAATATCGTTAGGTCCTACTTTAAAAGCTACCATGTCAACTAGAAGAGCGCGTATTAAAGCTATTACTTCATTGCCGGTGAGAAGAAAAAATACAGAGGCTAACGATAATATAAAGAATAAACAGCCTGTTTTGGACATTCCTGAAAAACAGCCGAAAAGCCCAAAAAGTCCGCGTTCACCACTCAAAAGTCAAGAGGATAAAGAGGATTGGCCCGTCATAAAAAGCGCATCACCTGTGTTTGTATCCAGCGAAGCGACATCCGTAATAATATGCACACCTCCTAAAGAAAAACTACATTCTTACGATGTGAAGGTAACGATTGTGGACTCTCCGCCTCGCACGCCGCCGCGGGCTGAAAAAGTTTCGGTTATCACTCCAAATTTAAATTACAAACCGAATCCATCTACTTCATCACCTATTAGAAATGATTTTGCTTCCCCTTATGTGCCATCTCCAAAAGTAACAGCTAAACCTGTCGGAGTCATTGTACAGGCACCCAAAACTCCCCTCAAATCAAGGACACCAGCAGCACACACAATAGATGAAAACAGTGAATTACAAATTACCAGTAAAACTGTTAACTCTGTTGTGTATAACAGTGTTTCATCAAAGAGTGCTGTATCTGATGGTATGTTCATTTTAGTTCATCTTTTCTTTACAATTCAGTCTATAAAGTTATGTTTAACCAGCCAAAACTTGAATTTAGTATGAGAGAAAGAAAGTTATGTTATTATAATGATCAAAACACTTTTCCTCTTACAGTACAGATCATTTTCAATCATATTACAGAAGTTAATGATGTCATATTATCTTAATGTTGTTTATTTATTAAAATCACAAGGGATAATATTAAAGTATTACAATTTCCAGACTACAATGTACCAAGTGTTCCTGAAAGTGTGGATAATGATGGTGTCATGGACGGCATTGTACCATTACAGTCAGAGAGCAATGCGCCAAAACCTATAGATCTATTGAAGAATGAAATTATATCGGAAAATGCCGAAGTGCTCTTTGATCCTATCATCCCTTTGCCATCACCTAGTAAAGTTCGGCCTAAGCTCCGCCCGACACCAAGGCTTGGGCCCCATAGACGAAACAGCACAGTTGTAAGTTGTCAGTTGATAAATTGTATAAGTTCCACATGGACTGCTTCGTGACTTGAACATTTGCATTAAATGCAGTCTTATCTTTGAATCAATTCTTTGAATGGGTTTTCTTCGCAATTGCACTAAACCTGTAGTCTATTGTACCATGTTGCTAAAAAATTGCTAAGTGGAATTACAAGTTTGTCAGCAACCCAATTGTTCAATGTTTCCAAACCATCTTTAAGCTTTCCCAATAAAATTGAAGGATTGCAATTATAACCAGTACCTACTACTTAACATTTATATTGAAGCATGAAATTACTTGGGGAAATTTGCCACAAATATCCTTTAGTGTGTTTGACTGCCCTCTTGGCGTATTGCTTAGAGACCCTGATTGCTAAACCAGAGTTTGTGTATTTGATTCCCAGCAAAAAATGTTTGTGATGAGCAAATTTATTTGTGCTTTATATGGGCTTAAAAAAGAACTAAAAGTATTCTGTAGTACATCTATATAAATATTCATAAATTGTCTGGTCACGAAAATACAAACTCTGCCCAGATGAGGATCAGATGGCTGTGTGTGACGATATACCAAAATATTATTAAATCTGCAATTGAATAAGAGTCAATAGTAATTCTGTAACTTCAAAAAAGTACTCTTAGAAAAGTTAATAGGACTCTTGAATGCAGGATTTGCCAGAATCACACAGATATTGTAGTGAATACACATTTTTATTTGCTCAGGGAAGTGCTAGTGAGTCTGAAGACGAGAACCGGCGTGGTCTCCACGGTGGCGCTAACACGCCGGGACTCATCCGACAACGACGCGATTCCCAGTCTTCTTCTGTGCCTAACAGGTAGGTAAGAAATTGTTTTCAATCTTCTTATTACATTGTCTATTATTACTATTGCTTTCATTCTTCTGAAATTTGTACACTGTGAAAGGCAAAATATAGATTGAACTAATAATTCTGTAAAATCTGCAAATGTTCCCTGTCCAAATAAACATCTTTGTCTTTGCTTTATTGCTGTACATGGGTTACCTTCACCGTTACAGCAAGTAATATTTAATTATTGATTCATAAAAATCACTTAACTAAGAAAATTCGAAAGGAGTTCATACCTGGACTTGAACCCAGGTAGCAATTGCAAGTGGTTGAAATCCAAACCACATCAAATCACCTGCCATTAATTATTATTGACCCAAAGATTAAAATAAAAGTAGCTACTTTTACTTTTACTATCGCATTGTTAATATGTCATAGTATAGACAGACTTAAAAAATATGTATGTTGCCAATTTGTTTATTACAAATTTATGCAAACATGTTGTTTCATGTTGGCGATATAAATATCCAGGGTGAACACAGAAAACAATGTAAATACTATTGTGGTGGAAACAAAAACTTTTGGTTTGTTTATGAGTTTATACTCTTTCAGGGAACCACACAGGACAAGAAACGACTCTGTGTGTTCGAGTGTAAGTCAAGTTAACGGACAAGCAACCTCCTCGTCGCCTGTGAAGGAGAAAACCTCTAGCAAGTATGAAATATGATTGTAATTGCAAACCCAAATCTGTGCCACATCTGCATACAAGATTCCGTTTCGATTAAAACACACGGAAATTAACTGTATGAATAAAAATACTAGCAATGTGCTAATGACCATTGATAAGAACAGAATCATAGCCCTGACTACAGTGCAGGTTATAGACTTCAAGTGGAAAATCTCTAGAGAATTTGTAAACGTCGGTTTTCTTATAAGGTTTCATATAGGTTGCAGGACTGTGTATTATTCTCGCAGGAAAATGGTTGTGGTCTATAGAGACTCTAATGGACCACAGTGGCCACTTAATACTGGAGGGCTATACATGCCTGTTTTTTGCTTTTGTAATATAAAAAGAAACAATCTATTACAGGAGCCGTCGTAAGGAAGCAATTCGGCGAATGGCGGCAATAAGGCGACGAAACGAGTCGCTCAAACGGGAATCGCTCACTATGTTTGATCTCATCTTCTACAATCCCAGTACCAATCCCATTGTGTGAGTAATGTTTTTAAATTTGATTTTCTTATGTATAAATAGAATAAAAAGCGGTAATTACTAAGTGTCTACACCTGTGGGTCACTGCTGAAATGCTTGGAGGCTCATAAGGTATGATAAAATGCTAGCTGACTCTAAACGTTTGTAAAGATACAGTAGCGACTACGGGTCTGATGAGTTCTTATTATCCGTATTTAACTGTTTTTTATTTATCAAACACACTTCTTCAGTTCTTCCGCTTTCCAATCCTTCAGGCTGGTCATTGGGAGGACCCGTGGGACCCTGAGACGGGCTGCGGGTGTTTCCGAGCTGGGAACAAGAGTTTGGGTAAGGAGGGGTGTGGCCTTGCGACTGCAGTGCCGAGAACGGTGTACTGTCCCGTGGCGTACTCGGCCCGTTATATCTCTGTATACATTGTTCGGCGTTATGCAAGGAGAGGGCAGGGATCTAGAAGTTATACTGACACTTGTCTATACCCCTTATTTCCTACTTTGCAAAGTAGATGGCGCTATGCGCTAAACTTTACCATCGTTTACAATTTTCCGCAATGTAAAGTAGATGGCGTTAAGTCTAACTGCATACAAGATGTACAGTTTCATTAAATTTTAGTAAATAATCTTATTAATCATAGAAATATGTGGCATTTTAGTCCAGATCAGGATGAACTCAAAGCAAAGGAAGATAATAAAAAAGATGAGGAAGAAAAAGCAAAAAAGACCAAAGAAGAGAAGGATTGTGATAAATCATTTGAAACTCCAGTGACAGAGGACTCCACTCCTGTTCCTCAGATTAAACTTGGACCGAATGGAGAAATTGTTATCGACAAAAGCAGCTTAGTGAGTTTTACCTCCTGGACTTATAGAACTGATATATGCTATCAAATAATCTGGTCCCAATTGTAATTCTTAAGTAATCCACATGTTATTCTGTTATGTGAAATAAGTACGTAATTTAATTGGACTAATAACATTTAAGGAAATGAGCTAAAAATGAAGACGAAATGGGGCACAGATTTTAAGATATATATTGCCCATATTTATTGCCTACTCTTAGAAAGTTTGTAGTGTATATTTTGTTGATGTGACAAATAATATAAATAAGTATTTGTGAAAGATTGTCATATTTCGATAAAACTGATAGGTGGATCTATTGTTTTACTAAGTATATTATTGTAAAAACATAAAGTAGAAATATATGCTTTATATTGATAGTGATGCTTTTAAAATAAGAGAGAAAAATATTTGACACGTTTTTGACATAGGTAATAAGTCAAACGGAGGCGAATCGCGAGGTTTCGTCGGTGGTGCGCGAGGGCGCGTGGGGCGGCGGCGGCGGCGGCGGGCGATATACGCGCACCGCGCGCACCGCCGAATGGTCCGCGTGCGAGACGGTGCGCTTCTACCGCGCGCTGGCCGCCATCGGGACTGACTTCTCGCTCATGGCGCCGCTCTTCCCCGACCGTAATCGGAGAGAACTGAAACTGAAGGTGATAGCTGAGATCCATTGAAGTTTTTCCATAAGTTCGGCTTATACTTAACTTCACCGAGGCAAAGTCGCTGTCCCGTGGCTAGGCATAACAGCGATTTTTTTTACACTGACAACTAATATACCCTATTGTCCACAACATATTTAAGGACCAATTAAATGCATATTAGAGAATCGGAGGTTGTGGGTCTGACTTTCTCCTAGAAAAAATGTTTGAGTGACGAACATAGGTATTTGTGGTCTGTAAATCAAAATAAGTAGGTATTTAGACTTTTATATAAGCAGTTAATTATCTGGTTATCATAGCACATGCTGTTCTTTTTTCGGTC
>DWUN01000962.1:0-18764 GCA_018249975.1 Passova gellias
CTTATACATTAGAACAATGAAAACATACATACAAACGTTATTAAAGCATTTCATTCTAAGACCCACTTTAAGGAACTACCTATATTATAATTAGTAAAAAATATGAAATGAATTAAACATAAAAATGAATTTGAATTTAAAATTAATCATTCAGTAGGTATAACGGCGTGACGCCGATAGCAAATTAAGGAATTAATGGACTATCAATTGTAATTTAAGTAAAAAAAAAAGTGAATTACTGTGTAGAAGTAAATATCTAGTGGTGATGTACTCGTTAGATAAAAATGTTTAATATGTTTTTTTTTCTCTTTATGGGTCTTAAAAATATCCTTCTTGTAGATTTATTTTCCAGATTTGGTTTTCGGTTTATGGTTATCGCATCTGTTGGGTGGCTGATTTTTATCTAAAAGGGTTAATGTTTTGTTAAGCTGCGTGTGATAATTTTGTTCAATTTTACATTTTACAGCCTTATTTATTATTATACGTAACACACATTTTATAGACGTTACCTATATATTCTAAATTATATTTCAAGTTTTCTATATACATATAATCATATTTCTGACATACATTTTTAGGAACATGTTTGAATTCAATAGCTATTCTGGCATTAAAGGTCATAGATTGTCTCAGATTTCATATCAAGCTTTAGCAATTTTAATGTAGTGAGTAAGACATTTCCATATAATATTTCATTGTTGTGTCTTGTATTAATTGTACTAAGCTTCGACTAGACTCAGATGCATAATAAATAATTAGAACAGTGTAATGCTGTAAATTATAGAGGCAATGGAGGGAGAACAGAATGTGGTAAGAAACTACTGTTAATCTACATTACTGGTACTGCATTGCACAGATAATATTTTTATGATTGTAAATAGGTTTGTAATACGCTCGTATCTAAAGAAATTGAAGACTTAAGACAAAACTGTAAGAGTAATCGATTGTAGTGTATTTTATTTTTGAATAATGTAATATCTTCCAATGGTAGAAGAGGTTTTAAAGGCTATAGTGAATTACTATTCTCATTATATTTATGCCATTGTTCAGTTTATTCGAATTGAAACCAAATATGCAAAGGTGACATTACAGATATGTTCTGGATTTGACGTTTAATATGAAGAAATAAAAAATATTAAATATAATGATTAAAGTAAAGCGATTTACGGAACAGGAATCCATGTGCAATTTGCAAAATGATGTAAGTCTATAGCACTAGCAAGATGAAATCGAGAACGCGGTCGCCAATACTGAAATTTATGATATTTAGGGTCTAGATTCTATTAGCGGAGCGAAGTGAATCGTGTGAAACACAAAGAAATCTACGAATCTTCGAGCGAGTGGCCGGCAAACAGGCTACCTATGCACCGCGAAATATTTCCCGAGATGCATCGGCACGAGTGCGATGTGCCGATATCTGGGGAGCGCGCGAGTTCGAATCGTCTATCGAGTCTATGATCGGCTTCGACGAGGGGTCACGCGCGTTAAACGTAAATCAACATATCTCGCGACGGGAGATCTAGCCGAGCATGCGCCCGCCCAACAAAAACTGAATTTTATAGCCGTAACACTATACCTGGGAAAAAAATATAAATTGGACAGCCCAAGTGAACGACCCTGGTCCTGCTGTAGACACTCTGAGGACAATTACACACATCTTTGAGTATTTAAATGTTTACTATCTCCGCTTCCCGTGTGAATATTTATCGTTATAAGTGGTTTAAATTCAGAATACGCAATCAACACATGCACTCTGCTATTCTTTCATTTCAAACAACTAGATAAGTATGATAAGTATAGTATGGTATAGTATAGTACAGTACAGGCTATATAAATTAACATGATCCTTATCATCGTAGGCCATTACACATCTTCAAACATATTTTCTATTTGTGGAATACCTACATATTTTTGCCACAAATACCTATTCTCTTTCTATACACTCGTATCCGCAGACAGGTTTTTAAAGTTAACCCCGTTATGATATAATGATCGATTACTAATCCTGTGCTGGTCAATTCCGATCTAGGGGCTCGCAAACGTTGCTAAAGTAGGAAGTGTGGTAGGTAGGTACAGTAATGTTGCCGTCTTCGTAGCTAGTGTATACCAATAATGTTATGTTTTTATCTATATCACATATCAGTGAAGGCCCTAATTTTCATCCATTAATCCGCAATGTGAACAGATAATTCTTAGCACTCTTAAAATACTGAGCTGATAAATATTGACAGAGTCTCAATTTTCAATACAATAATTTTCAAATACTGTAGGTGAGATCACCTAAAGTTGACGTATCTACGTGTACCTACCAACTTTAAAAGCACTTCTTTTATGGCGATTTATGAATTTTATAATAAAGTAAAGATAATAATTGTAGCTAAATGTTGCTGATACAAGCAAAACGATAATGTAAAGGAAAAAAGACAACCAGGTCTCCGTATTGGTATAATATGTGCAGCCAGCAAATTACCGCTTTATGTCGTATTCATTATGGTTGCATTCGAAGCCTAGATCACATGGCTGGATCGGCGACCGTCGCGCGGGTTGCACGCGGCCGATCCAGAGGCGATCTCTATCTTCGCAATCGATTCTTATCGTGACAGTTTTACGCGTCGTGTCGCGATTTCACTCCTTCCAAAGCATCGGCGTCGGGTGAATCGACAGGAATGTGTTCATGTCGTTTCTAGGCGAATATAATTTATTACTTTTTGCCCTTCATATTTGACGAACTAGATTGAACGTCTTTCAGTATTAAACATAATCATATTTGACAAAGATAAGACTCAATTCGCACTTTGAAACTGCGCCATTTTTCCAGCATAACAGTTTCTCTTATTTTCTATCTTCTACAATACTACTCGTATAAATGAGAAAATATCTCTATCTGATACGGTTTCACTTCAAAATCGCTTAGCTTTTGATAGAGAACAAAGGCAATTAGAATATTTCGTATATCAATCGCTCGACGACCAAAGTTAAAAGTAAAGTATTAAATGAGAATGATATAATTGTTTGCGCTAACAAATGAACGGGTAAAAATTCGTTTTTAAAATTGAAAATAATTATCTTTGCTAAAGTTACGAAAATGAAAATTCTTTCCGCAAATGGTACAATAATGGTGTTATGATGATGAGCTTGGTCCACCACATTAACACAGTGCTTTAAATTACCATCAGAATATTTATAACTTTTTCTAATTACATTTTACTTTTGATGAGATTTATTACTTCGAAATGTTCCTAGCAGCTTCCTGCACATAAATGTCGCACCTATCCACGACAGATACTTACGTTGGTTTGTTTATTCGAAGTGGAGCGATAAAGGTTCTATTGACGCTCTCGATACTAGACGTCAGGTTGTAACGTACGGGCATCTGAAAAGAAATCTCCGCGCTAAAAGCGTTGAAAGATAGTGGACGCTTACATCCTTCCGATATCGGGTGGGTTCAGACTGGTGTGATAGCGCTAATGAACCCATGTTGCCGTCACAGAACTGGCACGGTTTGAACGATGGCGCGGCCATTAGAGAGAAACTCAAGGCCAGCTGAGGGAGGACAGCTCCGGTAATTATATAAAACAACTAACGCTTGTCGAGCTACGAAGCCACTTAGCTCGCAAATTCTATCTAGCTATAGGACTTTAGTAGGTATAACTAACGCGGAAGAAATACTGCATACATTGTTAATGCTTTCGTTTTACTTAGAGCTTTAAATCAGTATTACATTTTATTACAGCAAATAACACGCCATTTAAATGCTTAATTGAATATTTATACCTACTCAAAATTAAAAAAAAATGCATTTAGTACTTATGAGATGTTTAATCTGTTAATTTCTGCTTGTGGTTAAACAGAGTGGAGATAAAGCATTTTGAAACTTGTATTTGAAGTTCTATAATTCTATATCACTTCTTATTAAAACTCTCACATAATCAGTGATTTGGATTTGAGCCTGCCACTCTAGAAGTTTGGTGTTCAAATCCCATATGCACTTGTAATTAAAAAAAAACATGCGTCTATAAGGTTTCAAGTACGAAAAGTATGACTTGCTACAACGATAAAGGAAACATTATGGCTGACGTAATATCTTTAACTTTAAAAATATTATAAACAGAGACGTGTGTGCAACAAAAAAACGGTGTTGATGAAGTAGAAAAAAATACAGATGATTTATTGTGCTATATGAAATTTTATGTAATGAAATATAGTTACCACTAAAGCGTCAATCACGTCAATTCGCTAATTTGGTATCATAAACGAAATTGAAGTGAGGGTGGCACACGATTAACGATTAGATAGTTCACAATAACAGTGCCCACAGCACACTTACCACGATCTCGATTCGAGGTGCTAGGTGAGGATCGCATCGTGATAGCAGCAACAATCTTGTCTAAGAACCGCTAGATTGATAAATGAAAATTGAGAAGGGCCTGTATCTCGGTAGTAATTGTACGGCACACAGAACACACGACCCCGTTTGCAAGACGTTGCGGTCGTGCCTACTGTTGCCAGGTGTTTTCATTTTGTTGGAAGCTTTTGCTATACGAAGTTATGGCGAATTACGAATGCACTCTGCAAATCGGATCAAACTTAATGATTTTTGAACAAATTATCGATACATACATAGCCTTGTCAGCTTTTTTAATTATTAGTCAACTTTGAAGCTTTTGTTGCTATAAATATCTTTTTAAATCCGCCTATAATATTTGTATCGTTTCTGATTATAAAGTGTGATTAAAAAGATAGTTATATGAATTTATAATATTTTTAAGTAAAGTCTATAAGTTGTCCTTAAATTTTACACACCTGGTTTGGCTACACGACACACTACGTCTAATGTCAAAATATAAGATGCAAGTGCCCGCAGGCGTGTGTTAGAAAACGTGTACGCATTTGAGTCGACAATCACCCACTTGACGAATAACTATGTGGGCCTCTACTGTAAATGGATGAACGTACCTTTTTGCTTGTTACAATAAATATTTATACGATCATTAGAATATCAATCAATGTTCCTATATTTTCGTGTACGAGTTATTTTTTTTTCAGCACATTAACTTCACTCAACCTCCCAACAGATCTCAGAAGACAGGTATTAACAACATTCGTGCCTTTCTTTATAAAAAGCCGACCTGCTTCGAGATCTGAGTGTTTACGAGAGAATTGATTCTAAAACAGGACTGGTAACAAGTCATTAACTTCCTACGATTACTCTCGCAGGTTTGAGAGAGGATGCTTGTTGGAGCATGTTTTGTCGTGTTGTTCCGATGCGGATTGTTAAAACTAGGCCAATATTAAAAATTAATAACTAACCTCTCTCAGATTAGCAAGTGTTTAGCAACTGTCGCCCACAGATTACAATAATATCCGACTGCTAAATAGATCTATACAAGACTTCCTAAATTTAGGTACCTAGAGCTTCTGCGACTGCGAGGGCTATGGAACTGGAACGTAGAAAGGTTGCCAGTGTAATAGCTGTAAATCAGATCTAAGATAGATATTCGACAGCCGGTAGCTAGTTTGTCACAAAATCGGAATGTCTGAGCACATAACAGGAAATGATAATTAATGTCTGGAACGGCTTAAAGTGAAACGTAGAAAATATTCATATTATTAATTAGTTGTTCCGTAATTATACCCCACGATATGGTAGTTGCTCGATTTGTAACCAGTGATCTAGGTTAAAGCCATTTCAACCTACTTAATAAAAGTATTTACATGAGATTAGTATATAAATAATTTAATATTCTAACCTTAATATGTTATCTTCATCGTAGAGACTGAAACAGTAAACGTCAGTTATCAGTGCAAATAGGTGTAACGACGCTTCACTCTACTTTTATAGAGTCCATCTACCTTCCTTTGCGAATGGAAAACACGGCTATTAATATAAAATAAAGGTCGGGTGTACCTTTCAATCGCCCACTTTTAACTCTTCGTTTTAGTTACTTTAAAATCTGTTAGTATACAAAATATTTTCGGTTACGAAAATGTTTCTAGAACTTGCGTTTTATTTCTCAAGTTATCACGCGTGTGTAGCACAAAAATAGTAGGAGAAAGTAGTGGCGTCCTTTTAGAGACCTTTTAGAAAAATGTTACTACAGTTATCATAACTATTCTATTGTTGTGTTTTAGGTAAGTACTTTTATTGACAAGATTTGATATCGCGTGCATTATATTTCTATTGAATTTGTTTTTAGAACGCTCAAGTTATTAATGGCAGAGTTTTTCTAATTTGTCAACTCACCGATATCTAAAATACGTATAATGTAAAACTATTTTTTTTACATTTTTTTTAACATGGCTTAAAATTTTTTTTTGTTTTAACACAATTGATAAAGAGTTTTTAAAGAAAACTAATTAGATACAACAAATTGAGTTTTATCACAAATTCCTTACTAGATAGACAACGGTGGCGTAATTGTTTAAAGAATTATGCGATTCTTTGTTCATGTTATACATAATGTGTGTAATCTTGCCGTGAGAAAGTTTTGCCGGTCGTTCGTTTAATTAGCCAAACATAATATTCATGTGCTAGCAAAGGATTTATAATGCTTTACGCCGACACGAAAAAACACCGAGTAAAAATAAAATACGTCCGAGCAAATTCTTGCCTTTCCTTAAGAGATGATTGAACGATCCTTAATGAACTGGCCTTAAGCCCTTAGGTAATATAATACGAAGAATTAAGTCCTGTTCATACCATTCAAACCGGGTCGTATAATCTTTCAATTGTACCAGTGATTGGGCTAGTTGTAAAAGGATATGGAGCATGGCAATCTTCCATATAATAATATTACTATAAGCTGCGGCAAATATAATTTGGGATTCAATGGAAATAAGATATTGACTACGTTGACTTTGTACTTTATTCTTTATACAGTATGAACTCTATATTTTTTCAAAAAATTACAAACTAAATTGAAAACTATAATATTGTTTACAACAGAATAATAGGTGTTTTTAAAGTTACTTGGATCAATTTATAAATAGTTTGAGCCAATTTGAATAGGATTTCATTGTAAATGGAAATGAATTGTTAAAGCGTTATTTAGGACAATAATTAAAAAAAATCAAATTTGAAATATATTACGTATCTTTCTGACATTAGTATATAGCTATAGGCTAATTACCGTGAAAAAATAAGATTAGCACATATTTTATTATTGAAGGTTAAAACCGATATAAAAATAATTAAATACTTTAAATATCCAATACAAGCGGTTACGAGTATATCCATTAATAATTGTTTAATTTATATTTTTTTGTGAAATAATAGAGTAACGATACTATAACATAGTATTTGACGACGTACCTGGTAGCTATTGGTTAAAGTTTCTGGGAGACTTGGAAACAGCCGTATCCAATTGATAGTAGCGTAATCGGTAATTTATAAACGAATGGACATTTCGGCCTGGGGCGGTCTGCTGTGCTCCAGGTCTAACAAAAAATAAGTCGTGGGACGGGATCTAAAAGTGGCTTGCATATTAAACTTGTTCTTTATGAGGAGTCATTTTTTAAATATGCAAAGAGGGTGTAAAGTTGTAATGTCACTGAACACCTTCTTGTACGGTTGTATTGCGTGTGCAGGTACCTTTACGTGTGGATGAACGAGTGCGAATTATTTTTGCAATGACGTCTCATCAATTTTTAGGTTTTCGATTAAATTGAAGTCATGATAATGAACCTCGAAAGTAAGTAACCCAACAAAATTTATTTCGAAGTCAATATTGCATTGATAGGCTGGTATGTAAAAAGAAAAATATATAATTTAACATATTTATTAATTAGATTACTTTGATCATCAAATACTTTTATTAAACGAATTAAATGTCATCGTATGATTCTTCATATTTTAGTTTAAGGACTGTAATAAACTTTGATCTACAAAACATCGTTAATATCCATGTAAACGCTACTCCGATCATGTACTTATTTAAATAACCTGAATGTTATTTTCACAGCTACAAAGCAGCTCGCTGTTTGATATTATAATGCACGCTGTTATACAATAACAACATTTAATCAGATGATCTTTCTGTTTATCGACAAAAGAATAGCGTAAAAACCGGTACCGGTGTAACAGAGTACACGAGGGCCGTTCGTTAGCCTGAATTTCGTTGAACGGGAATCGAACCCGCGGCCGTTGTCGTGGCTTGTCGTCTGACAACGATCTCGGTCCCATTGTGTGCTGTGGACCTACTTGATAACATTTACCTCGCTTAAAGCGAGAATTTAATGAAACCATATTGACCAAATTTATTAATCTGTGCTCTAGCCTGTATAATATTACATTCAAAATATACACTTTTGTCTATGGTTCAATAATCGTTCAATATCGTTCAATAATATCGTTCAATAATGCAAAGAAAACATAATAAATATTTTAATAGGTTTCAATGGTATCATTTATTGTTTACTAGCTTTTGCCCACGACTTCGTCCACGTGTAATAGTGGCCTTGGGCAGCATTTGGTGTATTTAAAAATAAACTATAGCCTATATGTTGCCGAGGACTAATAACTATATAACAAAAAAAGTTTCATCGAAATCCGTTCAGTAGATTTTGCGTTAAAGCCGGACAACAGACAGACAAACAAAAAATTCAAAATGAATATTTTTGGCTTGTGTTACTTATATGAAGACCCCTAGGCGTATTTTTTTTAGTTTTTATTCAATGTACAGAATTAAACTCTTCTACCGTTTTATTATATGTATAGATAGATAGATGTATAGATAGATTAAGCATAAAAATTTATTTAATACATTTAAATGGTATCGTTATAGTATGTTGTTAGTAAGACAAATGCTCATCCCAAAAGCACGAGTACCTTCAAATATGTGAAAGAATATTTTATGTGTCTAGTTTAGAATAACTATTACATCTGAATTGACCAAATAATCATAGTATCTTAACGGCGCCTATTGCTTAGATAATAATAACGGATCGGTTTAGTGCGTAATAAACGGTCTCTACTTGAACAAAGACTCGCAATCGGCAGGAATGAGTAATTACCTCAAATCTAGTTAGTGTCTCACTCAAAACATAAATCAACAATGTCACAATAAAGCAATGCTTAGTCGTTAACCGATCGCCTGATATCTGTGCAACATTCCTTGATATTATATTTTATGTACCTATATGTATGTTGTAATATTATATACCCATAGTTTTTTATACTTTCTCCAATATCTGTTTTACAGTAATGAATACTTTTCAAGTCATCATTATTTCTTGTAACTGTATTATTAATTTTAATGCTGCATACAAAATTGAAATTCTTATTTTAATGGTATAAATCGGTAAGTAATTGTAATTGTACAGCAGATACAAACCGTGAAATTATACAAACATAGAGGGATGTACTACGGTTGTTCCTTTCGCCGTACCTTAAGGCTCTAGATAACCCTAAAAGTCTTTGACCATGAACAAAACACAAAAGTGCCCGGAGTCACGAGACAAAATTCAAGCCCAGTTTCGCGTAGATAAACTTGAAGCGTATGAATCGGGCGCGCCGCTTCTAGCTAAACTGAACATGGTTAAAAGCAACAATAGTTTCGCCCGACATGGAAAAAGTCGTGACCGACTCGCGGTCGGGTCGGCAGGATGCTTCGGGCGTAAATAATGCCGACGTCCGATCTTAATTATCGCTCCATCGTTAGAGATGACCGACGGGCACACCGAAATCGGCGAACGGGTTGCGACAGAGCCGCGCGGGCCGCGGCGCTCGTCATTATCGGAACGGTTATATCGCCCACCGATAAATCGCTAGAACCACCTGCAACACTCATTGTGCCGTTTTGGCACCGAACATTATAATTCTTTTGTTGCTATTGCCATTGTTTCTGAACTGATGACTGGGAATTTCTATGTATAAAATCGATTTCTAGATAAATAATGGGAATGACAATTGAGAGCTTTGTATTCAAATAAATTGTTGAATGCTTATATGTCTTAGTATATTTTCTGTTGCCTTATGTTTATTACCTTATATGCTCTATACATTTATATTCCTATATGGCCATAATTATATATGTAGAATTATAACATCAAGGAATAAATTGTAAGTATACACTACCCTACACTTCTGTAGAAAAAGTCTGTCAATTATTAGCATGATTATTATTATTATTATTATTATTACCATTACAAATATTGAAAGAGCATTACACGGATTTATAATGTAAAAAAAATATAAAAAGTAACATTTTCTCATTTGGTTTTAGTTGGCTAATGGTTAACGCTTTGTATTGGCCGCCGCATGCGCAGATCTCCGTCCGGAAACGACGTTGAAAAATTTTGAGTTCGTGATTTTCGTTCGTGTACTTCATTTATTTGTTAGGAGACGTTGAATATTGTTTACGGCGAGATTATTAGCGTTTCCTGCTTTCCCTCTAAAGCTCAAAACGAACTACCGTTAATATACGTTTATTATTACCTGCTTTAAGACAGTTATTAATAGCACTGACAAATGAAATGTATGATTTTGAATTCGATAAAAACAATACTATTTAAAATAATATCTAAAAAAACAGTTAGGAACCGAAGATATGTATGTCCATTTCCGAATCCCAATATTTCCGAAGATCTTTAGATATTTACATATTATAGATGAAAGTTGCATGTGTAACATCTTTTGGTTACAGTATTTGGCTTCTGTCTTCTACTTACAATTCAACGTCTATTCATGTGACAAATCTGTTTCCCCGATGTAATTATTTGGGATTATCAAGAAATATGTGAGGTACGCAATGTTATTAGGAAATTATACTATCGATCAGACAATAATACGAAGATAGTGCCCTCGGGATGCGAATTTAGGAGAAATTGAGGCTGCTTGCGTGCGTTGCCCGCGAGCCTTGGACGTTGCATGCTCGCTAATAATAAATATTATTACTATCGGATTCATATAGCACACGAAGGACAATTTGAAAGGAATCAATAGTACAGTTGTCTTTGCGAACATCATTTAATTCTTGCTGCCACAGCCTTGGTTACCAAAGATTCCCATAATAGACATAAAATAATTAACTATTAAAATTAATACATATTTGCATGACATTCGTATACATATATAATTTAGCATAATATGTATGTTAGCATATGCATGTATGCAATATACAAAAGTTATAATTTAACGAATAGTAGCTATAAACATCCATTATTAACAGAATTGTGACAGAATTATTGAAACGGTTATTTCTTTCATAAACGATGTATTTTCATTATTGGTTAATTGGATTAAAAGTTAAGATTATCTTGAGTAAAATGTAACTAAAGTAAATGTCACTATCAGTTTAGAAATTTCGGTAAACACAGGGCCGAATGTTTCGAGCAATGCGCTCGGGGCGATGCAAATTGCGTCGCCTCTTATCGATGCACTTTATCCAGGGTACTTTTGTGCATATTTTACATATATTTACGGGGATGCAGCCGATAGCCGGTGTGGGCGGACTCTGCGCCCGCATGCTAATTCACGCAGGGAACAGTGCACGTATAGACATGCACTTAGGCACCATAATGCCAAATAATTACACATATTATATAAATATTTTAAATTATACATTTTAACTACACTGCCCGTAACTGCCATTCAACGAGATACGTGCTCGAATCGCGATTTCATTATTCGATATTTTACAATGTAATTTTTGTGTTATGCCCCGTAACATTTATTAGCAAAAAGCGATTCCGCGTTGGTAACTTTTTGCATGACCAGCGGCGAGGTGCCTGTCGGTGAGGTCGTTTGCTCTTTCAGATTTACAAATAGATCATTTTTGTCCGTACTCCTATTATATATAAAACTAAGTACGTATGTGTTTATTGAATCCTGCTTCTATATCAACATTTTCTAGAAGTAGGTAGGTACTTGCCAAAATCGGTTATACGCAGCAAATACTCTCAATCTATGGAATTTGCGAGTATGAAAGTAGTTTTTCAAGTCATTCGTTTTTCAAACTTAAAAATATGCATTGTGTATGCGAACGGCTCTTTACTCTAAATCTTCGAGAAAACAAATGTGTGAACTACCTTCTGGCAACATTACTCTTTGACAGCATAACATAATTGTGCCGAGTCCTGGGGGAATAGCGGTGCGAACGCGGGCGCTCGGCGGTCACGAACAGCTCTAAACGTAGACTCAAAACCTAAACGATGCCACCATATCCGTCGGCCACAGCCACTCATATTTTGTATGCCCTTTGCATAGTTCATCTATGTGAAACATGGTACGTTAAAGATGGATTGTTCAATAAAAAATGTTCCTTACATATTATCATTAGTGTAGTATAAAACAAACTCGCTTTCCGCTGTATGTCCCTACCAATATATGCTTAGATCTTTAAAACTACGCAACGGATTTTTATGCGGTTTTTTTAATATATAGAGTGATTCAAGAAGGTTTTTATGTATAATAACCATCCATATGTAGTAGAGAACTACTGTTAAAATTTATATGGCAGAACAACGTTTGCCGGGTCAGCTAGTAACAACATAAATGCGATTTGAAATCTACAAAACACAAAACAATATTTTACTTTCCTTTATTGACATGATTTGCTATAGTAGCATTACTCTAAATGTTATCCAGCAATATTTACTTACCTTTACCGTATCTTTTGCGATTCCATGAAAACGATTTTAATTAAAACTCTATTCGTGTCATCTACGCTTATATTCGCTTTATGAAACCTTAATACTAAGAAAACGACTTTTGACATTTTTGTGTACTGAAAGTCTACTCTGTGATGATTTCGATTCAAATCATAAAACCTCTCGTACGCAGCTTAGTAACTTGAATATATCTAAACCTAATAATAAATGTAAAGATAAATAATTAAATTGAATAATAAACATTTGTTTTTGTTCTATAAACTTAAAGCCGAATATGACACGAATATTATGAGACACGATGCAATTCATGCGATAACAACACATAAATTACTTTTTCTGACGTGAACGACGTAATATCTAATCTATATAATAAAAAATGATAAATTATACGAACACCAAAGTAGCAAAGAGATACACTGTCGTGATCGAAGGTGCAAGGTGAAATTATATAAAAATGAAATAAGGCAATAAAAGGAGTGACGTCGAAAATTTCGAGGTAAATGACTAGAATGATTGATGTTCGTGAATTTACATTGCACTGTGTCCAAAACGACAAAATTGAAAGGTCATTTTTCAGAGCCCAAAGCCGACTGCGGCCGTTCGATCGACAACAAAATGAAAAAATAAGAGTTTGAAATAGCGAACGTGAAAATTAAAACCACAATAATGGCGGGACATCATTAACCCAATATAAAAAAGTTTTAATGTCGGCATCAAACGTCTGCACAATTTCATAGGATTTTGTTTTAAAAAACTATTTAAAGGAAATAGTTTTGGAACTTATTTCTTAAGGTTGATTATTGAACTTTTAACACTAAACGTTCGTATTCGTAACAGAACCTAATGATATTGTCTATGGAATGTAGGTACCTACATACTACGTATCTACATTTTTAATGTCTTTAATGCAATGATCATTAGTCAAACTTATGTTACAACAAACGTACAATACTTTATATTAATCTAGTAGCGAACCACAATCAATTATCGAAACTTGACTAATCGACGATCCGACTAAACCGACGTTCTGTCATTTCTCTTCCTTTAATCGATTACTTCAAACATGAACTATAGGGGGTCCAATAGCGCGAGACGAACTACGTGTAAGCTTTTTCAACATAAATCTCTTGTTTTTTGTACCAACATTTTAACTGGCTGCCCGCAACGTAAATAAAATACGTATTGTTCGTTGTTTTCGAGCTAAGTTTGTGTTACTTGTTAGACTGTTAATTCATGTTGCTGTTATACAATTAGAAACGACAAAAGCCTCATCCGTGTAAGATTTTCGCTTCTCGTAAATTGATGCATCGATGGAGATTTGTACTGTAATACTAATAAAATGCCGCAACGTTCACGAGCGATCCCACATTTTCTCATGCATTCTTATTTTTTGAACAATAAATTTTATTAACACGTTTCAATTTATTTCCTCGACAAACTGGACGGTACCATCAGCGTTAATTGCTGCTTCTCTTACGTTGAATATCGTAGGCGTTTCGAGTTATTCTACATGTGCTTCTTAAGACGGCACCCCTCATTCGTGTACAAAGAAAAGATTGAGTCATCATAACAAAAGCGCAGCTTCTCGTGGTTGAGGGCAGGGAACTCTCTACAATCGGCCCGTTCTTATCTGTGACGGCTCCGATCATTGTGGCCCGAATTCTTCGTGCTTCAGACTACGAATGACGAAATGATGCTGGTTTTAATCTTTTACTCCCTGTCCCTTTGTTGACTTGTCGAGTTTCGTTCGAACGGCTTTTTGTAAACGTCCACCGGTTGCGGTTGTAAAGCTCGCCTCTGACCATAAATCTTATCTAATAAATCTCATCAAGCGGGAATTAAACTAACCTTCGTTTAAGGTCAACGATTAAACTCTTTGACAGAACCATGTCAATTTGTATAAACGAACCTAACATCGATTAGACTAGTTCGCGTTATCAAATAATACCGACATTTTTATACAGTTTTTGTTATAACAACCTTTATTAATATTAAAGTTATATCGTAGCCATTAGTATAATAAATATGTAGTTTGTAAAAAGAAACAGTAAAACATGTGTAATAAAATAATATCTAGCCACTTGCGTCTAAATTTATGTAGGTTTGAAAAAATAATAGCCCATGTCTGTATTTAATTTTATGTAAATATAGCGCGATTATATAAAATAATAATTAAAAGCACAAACAGTCATGTAGGCATTCAGTCAAGTCGATCCACTACACATTTGTCCAGGTCGCCGTTTGCAGGCTGCATTTTTAGAATTATTAATTTGGTTCGTGTTCTTATACTGTGTTAAAGTGGCCGATTTTGTGCCAAAGTTATAAATAAAACATAACCCGTCCTGTCGTGGCTCGCTTTTATAGAAGTCGATGCTTACCTAAATACGTTACAGTAACAATAGTTCGTTTTTCTTTCAGACGTTTCAAATTGTTTCGACAAATGTTTGATGTGATTATTTGTGGAGGTCGACGTTGACCGCTTTCGCATACAAAATACATTTTAGGTGACATTATTTGCATAATTTTTCAATTGGTATAATGCTCTCACTATGTATGTTTGTACAAATTAATGGTTTATTGTATTAAATAATAAACGATAATAATTATACGTATAATGTACCAGTATTTTGTATTTTTTTCAGTTGTTGAAATATTTTTATCTTTTTTACAGGTCGAAGTTTTGATTCTGGATAAAAACGACAGCCCCCCAGAATTTAAGAACATACCGCCGGCCTACTACGCGTCTGAAGACCTGTCTCCGGGTCAACTGATAGCTAGTATAATTGCGGAAGATCCAGACACGATTGGCACCACATTCTACAGTATCCAGTCCGATGAGTCGACGCCGTTTACCTTGGACTCCCACACCGGAGCACTCACCTTGAACGAACCCTTGGATCGGGAAGCTGTTCCCGAATACCAGGTCACCATTCGGGCACACGATGGCGTCCAGTTCACGGACGTTACAGTAACTATACAGGTAAGTCTATTATGTCGATTAAATACGTATGTTCATATTAATAGTGCCAATTTATTTAGTAATGATAATTGTAATTCTAAATATCATTTCTTGAATTTCTACTCAAACCTAAACACAATCTATTATTATTAATCTAGTAAATCTTTATAAATATTTACGCAATGTCTTTGTCTTTAAAAAAAATTAGGAAAACAATACTGTCTTTTACAATTTTAATAAGCCATGGATTCCATAAACGAGTTTCGATAAAGAATTCTTCGGCGTAGATGATATTTTTAAATGCCATGCATTTATGTTCGTTACAAAACTGCTCTCAAATAACATATGTAGCGGTGCTGTCAAATTTGATGCCGGAGCAGGCTCGGACCAGTATTTTATTACGGCGCACATACCTCGCCGCTGTGATGTATAACTGTCTTTGTTTATTTGACTCATTTGTCGGAATACACAATTGTTTACACGTTTACTTAGTCCGTCACGACTGATCGTTTGTTTTTTCATTAAAAGGTGCGATTGTTTAATAGAAATGTAATAAGATGGCTAGCAATGTACTGACAGTTATGTAACCAGTGTGCACAATTACTTGGAGCGCTTCGGTTTTTAGCAGTAGGTATCTTCATTTAATCGCACTTCAAATTTGATAATATCTTCTTTTATTCGATGTTTCTGTTCGGATCTTAACAAACGTGTATTCATGGATGTGATTATTATTATTATTACTAATACGATTGAACAAAGGAACACTATTGTTTATTATCATTAACTAGTTATTGTCTTCAGCTTCGCTTGTACTCGCAACTATCGCAACTATTCATTCATTAGTTTTTGAATTAGCTGCTCAAAAAATTTAATTTACATTTGATTAAATTACTATTTAAAAAAACAACAACTTTCACCCAATTTTCTTTTCCTTTCTATTTCATTAGTATAAAAATAGATAATTGATCATTATTATTACGTAGTTGATTAATTGGAAGTATGATAACTTACAGGTGACGGACTCAAACGACAATCCGCCTGTATTTAAAGAAAGCGCGTACTCTTTCGACATTCCCGAAAACGCAGCCCGCGGGTCCGTCGTGGGTACCGTCGCAGCCACAGACCTGGATTCGGGAGCCAACGCACTGCTGACGTACACCGTCATATCTGATTGGGCTAACGATGTGTTCTCACTGAACCCACAGACGGGAGTTTTTACTCTAACAGCAAGACTCGATTATGAAGAGGTAAGTTATTTTTTCGTTTTAACTAATCAATACGAATACATATACGTTTTCTAAATCATCGTTCTTCAACCCGAAGTTCGCGGTTTTTGTTAATAGGAGTCCTAATCCTTTCAAAAACCTGCATACAAAATATTCCTTTAGTAATGGGATTAACTTAAATTTAATGTTATGAAATTAAATATTGTCATATAAAAACAAAAGGAAAAAAATTACCATTGCAATTGATTAATTAATGTGACGGTTGCTTTGTTTTTACTTATAATTACTTCTAAGTGTATATGGATCATCTTTACAGATACTGATTAGTAAAGTATTCATATAATATTACTACGCTTCGATAGTAAAGCTCTGACAGTACTTTGAGCTTTTTGCGGGAGTCGTGGCATAAAATGGTTGAGAAACAATGCTCTATAGCAACTGTAAAATAATCTATCGCAACAAGTTTAATATATTTGAACTACGAGTACATTATAGTATAACAAATGATACTTATTTATTTATGTTATATATAATTCATTGGCTATCCAGCTAAGACAACGGGCGGTCTATAGAGTACGCTAATATTTCTAAGTACCTATCTACTGTCGGCGGAGAAAATTGGAAGTAGGTAATATACTCAATTTACTTAAGTTTTTATGATATCCACATATAATAAAATTTTACATAGGTAATATAATATTATGTTCATTCATGTAAATTTTAATATAACGAAATACTTACAATAAATGGAATGGTTGATCATGCAGCCATATTTGGTCTTATTTTAATGTTAATATAGAGATAGCTATCTGATAGTAGATTTGGTCATAAAACAGATATTAATAGTATTTACCATACTTATAAAGCAATAATAGAAATGCCAGATGGTGGAGGTTCTCTTCCAATTAATCAATTGTTATTTATTTGCATGAAATACGTTCCTGTATTTTCTTGTTATAATCGGGTATACAATGACGAAACGATTAGACTATCAGGTCAGGCTCGCCTGAAGGAAAACTGTCCGTATATGGGCACTTTTAGAGCCCACGTCCACTCCACGTTGCCTCCGTGTGGTTGGGTACATTGCGGTTGATACAATTATCTTAACATAGATCTAAAGGCAGGGCGATGACCGCTCAAGTTGTTCTAGTGCACAACGCTACGTTTCAAAAGTTGTTATAAAACTAAGCACAAACAATTTTATACTTACATTTTTTGGTAACTTGACGGCTTGAAACTTTAATAGAATTGAAATTTCAAGATACAACATTGAAATAATTATAATTGTGTACCTACAAAATTTCATCCACGGTTTTTTGCATTGCAGTTATTATAATTTCAGACTGTGAAATTAAATAGAGCTAAGTAGGCAATAGCTGCCGATGGGAGGTCTGCTTTCACACATATTTTTCTCACAGGCACTATAAATTGATACCAATTTAATTTATGTACCTACTAAACCAGCGGGTATTAAAATTTTCCCAGATAGGTCAACCACTTGTAACGACTTAACAAAATAGCGCGCTTCGAATGTATTCGACGCATAAAATGAAAGAACGGAGGCGCAATTACCGCTCTTATAAAACATAATTTGAGTCACTTACCAGAATGGCTTTTGGGCGTAAAAATAAGATACGGATAAGTAAAATTTATTACGAGCCAAGTAAAATATTGCATGGTGTAAGTAAGATGCGCAATTCAGAAACGAAGAACGACGTTGCCCCTGAGCGAGTGTTTAATACAAGTTTGTGGATAATCGCCGCGCTCCTACTACGCTCGCCTTTCATACCGTCAATATGAAAAGAGCCTTACGCCTTGCTAAGTGGACAAATTAATTAGAAAAGACATTGCACTTGGCCCGTATTGTTTCTAACTCTTTCATTAGAATTAAACTAAGATTTTTTTTTTTTTTTACCTTATGAGAGTAGTGAACGAGCAAGCAGCAGTCACGGGTGGCCACTGCCGCCCAT
>DWUN01000963.1:0-17500 GCA_018249975.1 Passova gellias
GGATGATTCAGCCGCCTCAGCCGCAGCACCTGCACGCGTCTTGGTCGCCGGGATGTGGGATGGAGCAACTGTATCAACACAAGTCGCATCCCACACGAGCGACCTTCCCTGTCTCCAGGGAACGAGCGTCATGCCGTCGGGTCTCTTGCCATCGTCACGTGCAACACCGTTCGGCTCTAAAATTGCCGGCACGTTGACGGTGACTAAGGCCCTTCGGATGACGTCGTTGACGCATGCATGGCGGGATATACGCCCTGCGCTGCGGCGGCAAGAAAGTCCGTGATGGCCGAACTGGTTAACGTGTTCGCCACATGGACAGCGATGGGGCTCGTTTGTCTTCAAACCTAGCCGCAAGCATACAGATTTTGAAAAGGTTGAATTATTTAACAAAGTTCCTAAATTTAGTGATGGTAAGGCCTGTAGCCAATACCCTGACTCTCTTTCAGAGACAGCTAAGAGACGGGCCCGTTCTGTATCGTCCGAACAAGTATTTAAAAGATCTTTATGTGTTTTTGAGCAGATGGGCACGTCCCATAGTCTCTGAACTGTTTTTGAATTTGGAAATGATTCATTCGGGCAGGCCATGGACCAGGCAAGTTTAGCCTCACTCATGTACGCAATCTCTTTATTAATAGGAGTCTTTTCAAGAATCCTATCAATAAGTAACTGGGTACTATGAGTGGAAGCTAAAAAAGCCGGTGTGGATACACTTGAAATTTTGCGGATGCCCAAGCCTCCATATCGGATAGGAAGGGAGGCCTGAGACCAGGCACGTTCTGTAAGTTGACAGTTTAAAACTGTGTTAAGACTTTTTTTTATAAGTGTATCAGTAATATTTAAAAGATTATCAAATAGAAAAATTGGACTACATCTAAATAAATTAATGTAAATTACACAAATGTTATTTATATATTATTCGTATTTTAATTTCCAGAATCAAATTTTTATATCTGTAAGAATAATGAAAGATGTTTTCTTTTCTATGAACTAGGTAATAAAGCATTGTTCATATGTTCATTTGGATGTAGGAGATCGCGATATTCGGCATTAAGGAAAGTTTGAGTATATATATATATCAATGCAATATAAATGTAGGGTTTAAAAATCTTTTTTCCCTTTTCTTAGATATAGACCTAAGACCATAAACTATTAGCAACAATTCTAACTCCATAGTTATGTATTGCATAGCAACAATTTAGCCAGATTCATTGAAATTTGAACTATACATTTCATTCGGTGATTAAGTATCAAGAAAGCCTTCAAATAAATTCACAAGTAAATTCTCTGTAACATATGTATTACAGTTGGAACAACAATGACGTAACAGCACAGTCATCCACGCAGGGTCACGGAATGGTAAATATAGTATTAACATTGCACTGAGTCAAGTGTCATTCATCGTCACATTAACAATGACCTTGTCCGCATACTATGTAGTATACATAAATCAGGAAAAAGACAAAAAATATCGTGATTCTATTATCAAATAAGTAGTCATCAATTGCTACGGTTTTACATGATGCATAATATTTATAGAATATTATTAAAAATTTGTAGGTTATTTATCTCGCGCACAGATTATAAAGTATTATATAAAGACGAAAAACCGAAACATAAACATAACTGTTATATTGTAAATAATAAAAAAATAAACTAATATATTTTTGCATTATATGTATTAGTAAATGGCTAATAGTTCCAACGTGGAAGGAACGTAAATGAATGACGTCACTCGGCTTGTGTGGATGTAGTCACGTTGAGCCTTATAACTATGTAAATTGTAACACAAAATTGTAAACTAACAAAGAAAACGTATGATATTTTTAAGACGTATGTTTGATTCATAAAATTATAAACATAATTAAATGAAATATTTAAATTTGCTCTTTCACTATTAGCTCTGGTTTAAAAATTAGGCTAATTTTGCTTATTGACAATTAAAAATTTTAATAACCAGTACTTAATACAACTGACTTCTTGGTACAGTGGTTATTATGTGTCGTATTATACGTCGCTCAACCGAGATTCGTGGGTTCAATTTCCGCCCCGGACAAATATATGTGCAATAGGCAACAATACCCATTCTGTATCTGGGTATAAAATTTCAAAATGTATTTGAAAATGTAAAATGTATGTACACAGTTTATCAGCTGTCTGCTTAGCTGCACAGATCCTGCTTAATCTGGAACCAGATGGCCATGTATATTACTATTATTATACTTATGGATATGTAAATGATTATTTAATAATGTGAAATCAACACACTTTCGCTGAGACAGAATCCTGACATTGTCGGTTTTGTTATTAGCGTATTCAAAAACCATATATAGGCAGACCTCAGCGACCTCAACTGCCGCATAACATTGAGGGGAGATCAAGGCTAACTGCACAACTAGTTACTCTTGTCCGGGTTTTCGATGCTCTGTCTTATCTGCAGTTTTTACACCAACATTAGCATAATAATTTTTGTCATAGATACATCAAAAAGAAAATAGAAAACACCTACCTACTGCATATTTTTCATATTTGCTGCATTAACTTACAATGTAAAATTAATTATAGGAGAAATTATTGAAAAGTAAATTGTTTTAAATACCTGTACTAGCTATTTAAAATAAGATATTTAAAATTATCGGTTTAATTGTTAAATCAATCGTAATTTAACTACTTCATTTTTAGGCTACCTCACCATCAGAGCTCGTAGTCAAATACAAGGCTATTTTATCATAAAAAATGAATTGGATGCATATTTATTTGTATGCCGAGACCCTTCTATGTGTTTATAACTTATTATGATACATTAAAAAGAAATACAACGATTAGGTAAGAAATTGTCATGACATCACTTCTCTGGATAACATGATTTTAATGCGTAATTCAGTGTGAGTCACTCATACAGCGTGCATTGAGAATGTTTCAAAGAATATTATGAGTATAAGCGTCCTGTGAATCAACATTCGAAGGTGAAGGTCTCCAAATATGCCTTTAAGGTTTACTTTAAAAACAACGAAGATAATAAATCGAATACAAATACAAAAATAGTGTGTTGTTATAAGTTTAAAATGTAAAAATTGATTCTTCTTCCTTTAAAATAATGACATTAAATATTCATCTGCTTTACGTATGGAAATGCTTCTTTATACTGGCTCTGTAGGCACTGTCTGCTATTTCGAAATGTAGGGAGGTTCACTAATGGGTCTAATGAATAGCGCAATTTGAGAACTAACTGCAACGGATCTGTATAAAACGCACTTGTCTACATTCTTTATTTTATTACCCGACTCATTAGGATAAAACATTTGCTTATATAAATTATAAATAACTGAAATATAATACTAATAGTAATAGTATAATATCCTTATGTAATTATAAAAAAAGCAGTATAATAATTATTAATATTATATTATACTGCCAGTTCCGTAACAGGATAGGCAGAGAGCTCTATCTTTGCAATTCCGACGGGTTTCTTCTACATGCCCTTTTCTTTCATACATAGGAAGCAACCAGTTTTGGAGACTATTGCTCGAGACTTGCTAAAATAATGTATGTACGGATATTTTATTTTTAATTTTTATATTAAATAATCGTCAGATAGTAAGACTCCATTAGATTCGAAAGTATTGTATGGCTATGTTGTACAGATGAGTTGTCTATGTTAGCACTGCCATATACAACGCTTCCTTTTAAAGAGCACCTACTCAGGGATAGAAGCGCGTTCTCACGTACTGGCACCTGAACATGCTGTACCACTTACCGTTAGCAGTTCCTACTTCACACGCATCTGCTATCAAATTCTCAGCACTAGTAATAAAACTAACCAGATGAAAACAAAACTATTTAAAGCAGGTATTTACTGTTATAACACCAAAAACGTCAAGACGTCCATTTATCAGTCATTTCATTCATTCATTAATTTGTTTTCGTTTCACATTCCCCGGTACAGTTAAAGCACGTTAAGTGAAATGTACAAAACGATGACTCAGATCAATTTCGTTTATGTTATTTGACTGTGCTCAAGGCGGGAAATCATTAACTACGTTTTAAATATTTTAAGTCCTCGTTTTTGTACTGTGACGTTATAGTTCAATATTATTGTAGGTACTGCGGTTTGGTAAGAAACAACCTGTTACATTTGCTCGCTAAGTAGGTAGGTAGTTAGTAATGTTTCGACTCTGAGTAATATAAAGAAGCATAGATAGCGTGGGACGTGTTTCGTCGTAAAAAGCTTATAGATATTTACATACTCGCACCGACACGCTACATTATTTATGGAATCCTTAGATCATACAGCGAGTTATCTAAATGTGTAAAAGGCAATGTTTATAATATTAATAAATTCCTCTTTCTTTTGGTTACAGTATTTATTGTTCAATTCCCTATAACTTTAAAATACAGTTCAAATCACATTTTATCGTCATATATTATGATGATTTTTAGGATTCTTAAAATATACACTTAATTTTAATTACTCTTTTTAATTATGTTATAGATATAGATACATTGATTATATAAAATAACTTTTACTACTTTTGACGATGAACGACGATTTTGACGATAACACCAATGTTATTAGGTTCACTTCGTTGTACCACTTAATAAAGTGAAACTAAATGTTAACACGATTGATTAGTTCTACGTTAAGAATTGGATAATGGGTTACAGTAAGGAGCGTGGGTTACCTACTGTTCTCTCCCACACTGATGTAACCGCTTCCCACATCGTCAGTATTTCCCGTGTCATACCTCTTGTTTGAGTCCTATACCTACATAACATTTATACATACACAGCCGACGTATTCTCATAAATTTGAAAACAAACAAACCTATAAACAGCCTGAAAATAGATATTTTGTTAAAGTGCGAGTATGACTGAGTGACTATAATTAGCCTTTGTGTAACGCCTAAAAAATCTTGTAAAAGAAAACTCATTATGCTCATTACGTCTGGTATAGACGTGTCTGCTATAGAAACGGCTTTAGCAGAAGATATTTATATTTCGTTCGAAAATACAAAGTTCTTTAGTAATTTGGTAGCCAACTTATACGACCTAATCCTAATCTTGTACGCGGCATTCTATCTGAAACTTATTGTAAATGCCAAATGCAATGGTAAAATTCAATAAAATACATATTATAAAAATGAATTGATCTGGAAAGTTTAATGATATTAAGATTAAATAGTGTTAGTTATAAATTTTATGCGCTTCTCGAACATTTCTGATTATATTGAAGCTATAAAAATGGGATGCTGGGTATTTGTCGAATTAACAAAAATAACCTGCGACGCATGCCGTTCAAGGCAAGGACGTAACCTACATTATGTATTCTAAAATCAAATCAAGGTTTGTACATTGGAAGTATGCGATGCATTCTTAATTAAAATAGCGGAATGCGACATACAATTAAACACAGCAGATACATATTGACTGTTGGTATTGTCAGAATGATTAAATTTGCATTTGCGATTTACCTTCGTTTCCGCTTGTACAAGTAGAACCAGTCACAGCACAGTCATTGAACACAAGGATTGATTTTGGGCAATGATTGGAAAGGCACAAGTTTGTTGCGTCGCGGAAAATTGTCGAGTTAATGTAGAGAGCGCGCACGCCGCGCGGTAGCCTCGCTCGCCAAACTACGTCTGTGGCCGTGTACGTCCGTGGACGCCGTAGACCATGTACGAGTACGACGTCGCGATTCCTCCAAACTGTTTACTCTCCGCGTCAAAGAGATACAAGATAACGGCTTCAATTTCAGCTTCAATTAAATATTTACGACATGCTTGTACATACATTGTATATGGGGTTGTACATATATCGTTGACAATTTTATTAATCTATTTATTGGTAATATTCATTTTAATAACACTGAATTATTGATTAGGTATATACATTAAGCTAACACTTTCGCGCACTACAAAAATGGCAAATAACAGAGCAAATAATATTCAAAACCTTTCATTCTTTTACACGGTTCACCGTTTATTATTTGAGGGAATATTAAACTTTTTTTCTAAAGCCGTCGTCATTTCTTATGATAATAATACAAAAATAATAACAATAATACACCAAGCGTTACAGGTTGATAATTTAAGTAGGCAATCGGAGGTTTTAATATTTAAGTTTCCGTTGTTGACGTGATATTGATGTTTAAGTTGACACACGGAATACAATTAGTACAAAAACATGACATTCTCTTGGCCTGACGTTTCTTACTGAACGCTTAATAGATTCAGCATATCTTTTTTAAAAATGTAGTTCATAAATATAGGAAATACTATTATTTATGTTAAAAAAGCCATAAAAATGATAAACATACTATCTTACGTAGGCATGGAGCTGCAGTCTGAAGCGTGCCTGTGGACGTTGCTGGGCCTTTTGCGAACAATATTCGACGCCACGCTTTTTAAAGTGAACGCTAATTTAAAACAGGTGCGATGAGTGAAACTTGACCGTTGAAAGAATCACTATCTGTTACATCCACGTCTTACATCTTCCACACATGTGCGCGTAACTTGTATAAAATTGTTGTATCGTATCTGTATGAAATAGCTCTCTGTACTTTCATGGCCTTTCAAATGAATCTTCCTAAACACGTAGTAAACGTAAACACACGTTTTTCAAACGAAGTAATGGAAAACATAATTTGCTAATCCATTTTTAGGTATGGCAAATGCGAATGCCAGAAGAGTTAACGCGACCTGTGCAGCGAGTACTGAGAACGATGATCTCCGGCGTGATCCTTGTTCAGTGCTTCACCGTCTACGTTTATCTCGCGACTTACATCGTGCTGCTCTATCCCGTTTTCCTGGTACAATACTTTAAGCAATTCAAAAGATTATATAGAAACAACGTTCCATAAGAATTCGTTCTAATGTGTTTTTAACATCCGTTGGCAATAAATGTATTTTGTTTTACAGTAGATATATAAACAAATATATGATTTTTTATACTTAAACCATATATACGGTAACGAAACATATGTGTATGTGCATATAGCATAAAGTCGGTGTAACTTCATACGCACGACTTACATAATGACAATGTTTACAAATACATATTATGTATATACTGATTTATATGTAGGTACGTAGATATCCTACGTGACCGCATTCGTTTATAAAGATATGTGGACTTTGAAATTATTACTGAAACAGTGCTAAGAGAACTTACGTATAGCAAAATGATGCACAAATTTTAAATCTATGTGTGTATCAACTTGTGTACCGATAATAATCTTTTATAAAATTGAACAACAGAAACTGTAACACATAATAATTCCCTACGAGTGTAGTATAAATGAGACATTTTTAGATAAGATTAGAATTTTTACTTACTCTAATTCACAGTCATATATTATATATGGAGAACCTACACTCAGAAACGTACAAACGATTTTTTCTGTTAGATATGCTCACCCGATAAATAGTTCTTTCGCGTCCAATAACTTTTCAATATTTCAAAGACATCTCATTCGAGCCGTGCCATAAATCAACATCGCCGAAGATGTACATAGGTAGATCATTCCACTCTCTTACTTTGAGTAGAATACTTCTATCATTGTCCTAGTCAACAAATGAGCTTAGCAGCATTTTTATTCCTTTACACGAATGGAATACGTTTATGTACTCGTTAATAGATAAATATAAGTAACAAAGTCCATTGACATAAAAATAAACACCGTATGAAACCAAAATATTATAATGGCAGTAAATGCTTAAACATCTCTTTTATATAATACACGAGTTTCCTAACCTTTTATACTCTGCACAGGAGGAGCGTCCCGCGTTGGTTCTTCCCTGGCTCCTATTGGCTGCGATCAGAAAGTTGCTTTGCGAGCTCATGAGCTTGGCGCTTGGCCTCGGGACATGTGTATTAGTAGGGCCCGCTAGACCTCCTTGCATCAAGTTCTTAATTATGAAACTAGTTTCTATCACACCAGCTTTTTATATGTGGTTACTGGTTTTCAGGTATATATAAAGTTTAAATTTTTCTAGCGAATCTTTAGAATAATAATCCTATTACCTCTTGACATTCATGGCAATCTGATTTATTTTTCATAGCTATTATCATGCTTTAAAAATGACGTCGGCCTTTAAAACATTCCCTGCAGTCCTTCCTACTAATGAATGTGACTATGGGCTAGAGTTGGCCGTACGTAGACGAAGGACTAAATCTCTACAAGGGGAAGATCAATTAAGAAAAAAACTGATCGCCAGCCTGTAAGTATATTATGACAAGTAAATAAAAAAAAATAACATTTACATATAATGATTTTCATTATATTTTTTATTTTTACAGTTATGGGGAAAGAAATACTTCTATTCATATGTTCAATAGGATATCAAATTCAAACATTGAAAATATAATACAAACGTCCCATGACGGTGTTGAAGGTGTTAATATTGGATTGGATGTGTTACGCCCTCTATCGGTTACTTCTGACAGAACAATATCAGATATGGGTAGTTACGAAGACTGGTTTGGTAACGAAGTTACATTACCACGTGATACAGATCGTATTTTAGAGCAGTTCGGAGTAATGTTATTACGGATCGCAGCTTATTTACAAAAGGATGAGGTCGATTCGGTTCAAACTTTTCGTACTAGTGTACAAACGAAAATAAATAATCCTGATATTCTTAAATGTACAGTAGTAATTAATGACAATATCAATACGCTATTACACATCGACGGCATTAACTGCAAGACAATGTTGACCGAGAAAGTGTCTAACTTGTTACGTCCGCCTTCTTTTGAGCAAGAGTTAATACAAGTAAAAAAATCGTATGATGAAACAGAATCTCAAAGTAATGATGCCTTTGTTCATAATACAAATAGTCAAGATTTTATAAGTTACGAAGTAACACGACGAACCAAAACCAGTGAGATAAGCGAACATGATAAAAAGTTATTGAATCAAAACACATCGAAAGAATCAAATATTGATACGCGATCAGCTGCAGCTTGCAGTTGTGTAAAAAATGTCAAAAACAAGAATTCCAATTGTAAGGCTATTAATACTTTCTGCCGATTAGACGGTCAGAATAAATTATTGTTTTCGCATAAACAACTGGGATCTGCTGAAAGTGTAACAAGTGATAGAGATAGTGTGAACAATCATGAAACACCGGTAATATTGTGTAAAAAAAATAACAAAAAAGTAAACGGTAATAAACACAACGAACGATGTACAAGGAATTTCGAAACTAAGATTTTGTAAGCACAAGACGGTGATATTTATATGCACGCAATATACATAGGTATATAAAGTCACTTTTAGTAAAAACTCCCTTCTATCTTAATAACAATTTTTAGTTCTTGTCCAAGAATATAGTAAAGAAAAAAACAGCATTTATGCAAAAAATATATTTATTCATATAGCGAACGTCGTTATGTAAGGTGAGGTTGGCATACAGTATTTTCGATTGCCGCAACTGGGTCTATGTATATAACGCGATAATTAAACTCTTCTGTATTTATGAGATTAAATTGATACATGGGAAGCTTATTTACTATTATCCATATTATTTGTGGGACTTCATGATCTATTCTTAAATCATTAGGAAATATTAAGGTCTTATCGCTTTGTGCGACTATACCTAAATTGTCTTTTTTATATCCTTTACGTGTATCCCAACATCCGATACTGTCTTGCGAAATAAGATTGAAAAACATGACACCGTTGCGGTCAACGGCTGCGGCGGAGACCTGCCCCACAGGGCCACGGCTCTCACCGAGAAGTTTAAACTCGCTCACAGCGTTATCAACTCGCGTGGGATCTCGAATAACAGACGTGTTTACTAGAAATTCAAGAGAACTCGACATCGAATGGTAGTATAATGGGCGATTTCCACGGTGAAATTTCCCTAAAGACATGCCAAAAATTCCATCGGACCACTGATAATTTAACCCGTGCAATGTATAATTAGATAATAGAGGTTCCGGATAAAAACTGTAATGACTAAATCTCCAAAAAGCAGCATCTTCATCTCTGTACACGATAAGCCCAAATCGCCAAGCGTCGGCGATATATACATGAAGGTCTCTACATCGAGCATCTCTGGAATCTACTACGAGGTTAGTTATAAGAGAGTTTTGTAAAACAAATTTCTCTGGTATTGGAAATCGTTTGATCACCCTATTCATTTCCAAATCAATGGCGAAGAGTGTCGGCGGACAAATTTGGCGTGGAGTTTCGAATGCTTCAATCTGACCAGAGTCTAGTACCCACATGACTCCACAATGGTCTATATTCATTCGAAATACGGATGTGAACCCGGTACAGTTATCTGTTAAAAACAAAATGTGCTCAATATGTATATTGATGTGACATTAGTTATTGGTATTTGCTTTTTCATTTAATACGATTAGTTGCGAGGAATGAGGTAATATCTGTTATTGAATTCAATGTACCTTTTACCATAATACCATTAGTAATGTGGAATTACCTGTGGTGTGCCATTCCCAGCTAGGGTATGGTGCTAAGGGTGGTGATTCATCTTGCCCGGAGATGGGGACAGTGGACAAACTGGCCGGAACGCCCCGCTTCCATCGCGGAGTGCTTATAAAAATGCGGTTTTTCCACCTTTCCACGCCCAGCGGTATTACATTACGTTGTATAAATTGTCTGCGTGATGTAATTAGTAATTATGTTATAAATTTACACAATATACCTAAGTATTTATAATTTACTAGTTACTATATAAATCGGTAAATGGTCAGGGATCGAAAAAAAGTATCAATTAAAAGCAATTAAATGTTAGTAGTCCGCGGTGGAAGTTACTGTTTTTGTCTATTATGTAATATGTACTGGTAAATCTAGACTAACTGTGGTGGCCCTAGCAAAAGTCCCAATTTCGAGTAGATTTACTCGTCAATTTACTCCTTGACCTCTAAGATAACGCAAGGCACCTATAGACCTTCATATAATATCAAAACAACATGAGAGAGAAACTCTGGTATGAACGGCCCGCTGTGATCACCTGAAGGGCCAATTTGCTACGTCCATACATTTCATAACTCTTACATTTCATTTTAAATTTCATAAATCTACTTATTCGCTTAAACTGTTATGCGAGTAGGACGCGGCATTCCGATATGTGTATATCGCTTATTACAAAAGCAAATACAACAAATTAATCACTTTTTCATAGACATTTTTTGAATAACGGTGATTGAACAGGTACTGATTTCAGGCATTCTTTTATTATTTTAGAACTTTTATTTTACTAGTTCAAAGCTTAACAGGGTATTTCTATAAAGTTTATCCATTACTAAAATATGTCAAAGTATATATATTTCAAAGTCAGGATTGAAATATGAATAACTGAAACGGCAGCCTATACGTCATCCAAGAATGTAACCTAATTTCTCTTCTATACAATTTAAACCGATATCCCATAGGCGTTCGTCTCTCGCATGTTATGTGGATAGTCAAACGAATGGCAGCGAGCCCCGCGTGAATTAGGTGCGCTTCTGAACGACGCGTGCTTTGACAATTTGTCAACATTATAAACGTTAGAGGGACGTTCTTGCTGGACAAACGTCAGAGCGATATCGGTGTTAATCGATTTCAAATTGTCGATTGCTCCTCTAGAAACAATTTTTTATGTTATTATTAATTATATTGTAATGTTACTGAAATGTGTGAAGTCTGCCAATGCGCATTTGGCCAGCACGGTAGACTAAGACTTAAAACTGGAGAAGACTGGAGTCCACCAGTGGAACAATAAAAAGTTCGAAAAAATTATTATTAGTATCACCCATTGTCGATGGCAGCCTGCTTGTCATCTGTTGTAGTATACTCGAAATCAATTTGTTTCCATCTATACAAAGTGCCTTGCACTTTCTTCTGAGTTACGTATTCATATGCGCTGCTTGTGCAAAAGACAGCCGTCAGGTATAAGATTGAAAACCGCATCTGAATTAAAAGCAGAACAAAAACGTTAATAAGTACTTCACAAATAATTTGTTAAATATTGTTTCACTAGTTGGGAAAAAATTATAGTATAAATATACCGTCTCACGTATAGTTCGATATTTCAAATAAAACAATAACTATCAGAACTCCTATTCAAAAATGTAATGCACTAGCAACTATTTTACCCAAGTATTTCATTAACTTTATGCTCGTATAATATGGTGGTACAGTTGGTTATTATTCACTTATCCTTGAATGCAAAGAGCATTAATCGTATAACTTATGATTTATGAGGTTTTTACAATGTATGAAATGATTTTGTTGTGGAAAATAAATATATTTTTCAAAACTCGTGTACCTTATTGAAAAACTTTATATCTTATTTAAACAATCGTATTTTAAAATTTGTATATAACTTAAGAAATAGTAATAGTAGTAAATGAAAGGACATCAATGAAACAACAGAAATAGGTACAAAAACGAAGACAAGCCAGCAACGTCTAATTGAAACATTATGGTGAATGTAAATAAATCTTAATGTCATATATACCGTGATCCTTGGTACTTGGAGCAAACCAGTTGCGAGTAAAAGTTAAGGTACAAATATGCAAATATTGATACTTTGATATAAAATTAAATTACATCGTCTTCAATATAACGCTTTTATGTATACATTATTAGAATTTTGCTCTAGTAAAAATATTCTCCTTACCTTGTCAGAGATTCAAATTTTTGCAGCAGTTTAATACTCTAACTTCTTTTTTTTGACTATTGAGTTTAAATCGGCAATCTCCTCGTTACCACCACGTCCGCTCAGCAACTTGCTTGCTGATGTTGTGTTTATTCGCCGTCACATGTAACACTAGTTATCCATATTACGTTCCTTTATTAAAAATACTGGATTTTGAACGAACCGAACCAGTCAAACAACCGCGCGAGTTTGCTTATTGAAAAGAACATGAACGTAAAATTAGATTGAGTAATTATAATACGCTTACGTAGGCAATTATTCGCTTTGTGATCATGACACACATATGCCTCAACACATGATGTACTGTTGTAAGTGATCGTTATGATCAGTATTGCGTTTACGTTAATGAGATTACATCTAATCATCTAATCCATAAATTTAATGGATGGACTATAGGCTTGTGGCTTTGACGTGGTTGCAGTTTACAAGCGAGCTGTAAAATTAAGCAAAACTAGGTGCGGCCGGCTCTTGGATGAGTCACCGCTAAGGGCAAATTTGTCGGGTGATACCATGCTGCGCAGTGTATAAGAAGTATTCAATTCAGGTTGTTACCTTTAGGTAACTGTCTTTAAAATTTGTTGCAGGCTACCATATAAATAAGTTGGTCATTAACCCGGCAAAATATAGTACATAGTAATATTATAGACAGGTTGTCTAGGGAAGCTCTTCGTAATACTCGTATGTATATTGTACCTACCTACTTTAAAAGTTACAATCAACAAGGGGCAGTAATATCATTGTATATACCTACGTATATCGCTGTAGTGCTTCAAAAATATCGTCAATTCAAGGTGAATCGCTCGAATATGGGTTTCCCCACAAGGCATTATAACCTGTTATGGGTCAACGCTTTTAACAGTCTTAGGCATCTAAGAACTGTCAGTCGTTTGATACCTTTTAAAAGACACATGGCAATATTTTGTCTAAGAGAATAATAAGACTAATTTTATTTAACAGTTTATTCAACTATTAACTATATTGCATCTGCTACTACTATTTCCATGTGCTAACGGATCTGTGACTGATTTCATAATTTGGCCAGCTACATTGATTTGTTCGCAAATCAAAGACAGACTTGTCTAGAATTCGATTTGAAAGAAGAAGAAAGAAAGAAAGAAAAATTTATTGCATAATCAATGCTTACTTATAGTTAAATTATAGTATTTACTTATAGTTAAATTATAGTTACTTATCTGTTACAGGAAAACCTCAAATTATTTAATTTGAATCGCTGTATGTATACATAGTATACATAAATCCGGTATTGCGGTTCATCTTCAGATTTTACAGTGACGTCATAATGAGATGACTACTCACGGTGTGAGAAATTAACATAAATATTATCAAACGTAGAATCAAATGTTCAATTGCTAAAACAACATCTATGTTAGTTTCATAAGATCAGTAGAATAAAATTAAAATTACCAGTAAGAATTTTTTTGTAAGGAAGATACCTGGCACTAAAGAAAGCCACCACGGATTAAGTCCGTCCATTGCACATGCTATATTTTGTTAGTACAATAAAGTGTGAATAAAGAAATAAAATTTGTTATCTACAACTTTTTAGACACATAGAGAAACGTAAATAAAGTTGAAGTTCCTGGCTGGTAACCATGTTTTCTCAAGTGCTTATAGTTATTTTTCTGTATCTTTGCGTGTCATTGTGTTGTTACTTGCTTGGGGTAATCTCTGAAATGACTTTTACGGCAAGATAGAGGAATTTGTAAGGTTACATATAGGTTATATTTTATCCCAGAAACATTTAAAGTTCCAGCGCTAAAATCGAAAATTCCTTAAGAATTCAGTTTTACTTAGTATTTAAACACATGCGTAGCTAAACTGGTGAAAAACTACTGGAAGGATTTGTACAAAACTTGGCACACGTTGTTTATAAGCTTAATTAACGTAAAGCGCCTTTTTAACACCGCTATTCTCCGAGATCGGAATTTACGCGAGGAACACCGCGAAGCACAGCTAGTCCATAATAAAAAACGGTTTAAATTCTTAATAGCTATATATTACACAACGTAACATAAAAACCTTAATTAATTTATGCAGCTTTCTTTAATCTAAGTCATCCACGATGAAACAAAGTCAATTGTGATGGCGACATACTAGGGTCACAAACGGTTCCTTTCACTGCTTCCATAGTATCCGCATACATTATGCGATAATTATAATCGCCTACATCTAAGGGACCCGCTTGGAACATCGGTAAACGATTTGACAATACCCAGACATTCTGCCTATCGTCGTGGTCGACTTTTATGTCATTGGGAAATATAAGAGTTTCTGTATTCATTGCTACCACACCTGTGGTATGTTTTTTATACGCTTTCTTCGTATACCAGCATCCGATGCTGTCTCTGGTAACCAAACCGTAAAACATAACTCCGCGTCTGTCAATTGCGGAAGCAGATGCCTGTCCCATCAGTCCTCTGCTCTCTCCGGCAAGATTGAAATCTGCTGCGCTGTTATTAACCCGGGAGGGTTGTCGTAAAATTGATGTTGGAACGTAAAATTCTCTGTAACTTGACATCGCATGAAAAAATAGTATCCGTTCACCAAATTGATTTTCTGGAGTTAATGCTAAACCGAAGATGCCATCCGACCATTGGAAGTTCACCCCGTGTAGTGTATAATTGGATGCAAGAGGATCTGGATAAAATAAATGATGAGAAAATCGCCAGAAACGCTGATCACTTTCTCTGAAAACGAGAAGTCCAAATCGCCACGTATCAGCTATGTATACATGCAAGTCGGAGCAGTCACTTAATCGGGTATCCACAACTATGTTTGCGAATAAAGAATCCTGTAGGACATATTTCTTAGGTATGTTAAAACGAGCAATAAGTAAATCGGTCCTTAGATCAAAAACGACTATACTTGGCGGACATAACTGTTTTGGATTATCTTGGGAGTCGATCTGTCCGGAATCAAGAACCCACAGCCTTCCACAGTGATCCATATTCATTCGGAATACAGATGTTAATTTTGAGCAGTTCGAATCATCGCCTGGAAATAAAATAGATAAGTGTATCAAAAATGTTGAACAAATACGATATTAGTCGACAACGTCTATAATATGATATATTAACCGAAAGCTTTGTGAAAACTCCAGTCAGGATACGGCTTGAGAGCTGGTGATGTAAGGCCACCGGAGCGAGGAACTGTCGCTAACGTAGCTGGCACTCCTTGCCGCCAACTTGGTATGGTTACGAATACTCTAGAGCCCCACACCTCCAACCCCAGTGGAAGAACATTTGCTGGCACGAACTTACTGTGAAATACATATAAATTATTCGGTACCTACACTTTTATCAATGCATTGGGCCTATTTGGTATTATACAACAGTGTTTGTTCTCTAAATACTATTGACCCAGAATCTCCAAGTAGTCGCATCGCTTACCGTGCAAAATGCCATGAGCACTGTGCCTTTCTATTATGTTAAGCGCGTTTCAGTAAGTTTGGTAATATGGACTTCAATTTATATAAGATATTCCTATCATATATATGGGTTTAAAAAGGACAAAGACGTCTATTTGCACAAATATGAGTACATATAAATATGTTACTAGATAATTATTAGTCCAAACCAAATTTTGCCTTTTACAGCGTACAAATTCAGTATAAGATGATTGATAATACAAATATCTGATGTGATAATTTCTTAATTATTATATTACTCATAATGTACATTTAATTTTAGTAGCCTAATTCTTTAAAACTTTATATATTTACCCTGATGCCAGAGCTTGACTGCGGTGCCTTGGCGAAGGAAATTCAAAGTCCATTTGTTTCCATTTGTATAAGGTGTTGAAGGGCGGGGTGTCAGTGTCAGCGGGCATGGACTGCGATTGTGCCAGCCCTAACATGCTGAGCCAAAGTGTAAAAGCGGAGATCCTCGAATTTTCTAAAAAGAACAGATATTTATATTATCACATCTTAGCATATTTTAAATGGATCGAATTTAAAATAATTGATATATTGATTTCATGTGATGAAATTAAAATAAATTTAGAAATTACTAGTTAAAATTAAAACTGGTGTTGAAAATAATAAAACTAATTGTCGACTTCTTTGTTGGTTCAATTAAGTTCGAGTCCCACCTACTTCAAATGTTTGGTAAACACGAATATTTTTTTCGTAAATGGATTATAATATCCGTTTAAGTATTTATACATTGATTATAGTTTATCAACTGTCTAGTGCCCATAGGGTAGCATAAGCTTTGCCTAGTGGGAGACCAGGGACGTGTGAGCTGTTATTATTAGAATTATACTTTAAAATAATTTTGTACAAGAATAATGTGGCAAGTAATTAATAATGATACCGCTAAACAAAATTGCCGCAGTGATATACAAAGATATGAATTATAAAATAAGTATTACAAAAAACCTCTTGTAATACCAAGCCGTTACGTAAGAATGTCAATACTGCAAACAAGTCAAGACTGCCTTTTATGAATGACATTCATTCGACAGTAATACCAGGCAGTTACACTGGGTGTTGATTGCTAACTTAAATAGAAAAAAGACATAGCCTTTTTATTGTTAGTTCCGCCCCGCGGAGTTTCCCGCGTACATTTCCATCCCGTGAGAAATTCAGGATAAAATATCCTATGTTTATTTCCATGCCTTAAACTACATATAACCAAATCAAACTTCATTACATTCAGCCAAGTTTGAACGCCTAATAAGGGCTAAATTCCTACCCAAAAATATCAACTTCTTATAACATTAAAAATATCAAAGTACTTATTGAGATCTGGCAGTAAGCCAAGTTCTCTCCACAATTTTATTAAAAATAAATTATATACACAACGCACCTT
>DWUN01000964.1:0-18751 GCA_018249975.1 Passova gellias
TATCTGTACTATAAGACGTTGCTTCGTACCAAATTTCAAGATTCTGAGTTCACGGGAAGTAGGTTTTGATTCCCTTGGAGTATCGAAAATTTGCGACTTTAACGGCTGATCTTTTCACTGCGTTGGCTTAGAAGTTTGATTTTTCACAGCTCCAAGGGGCCGTAGACCTGAGTATCTGATATAAATTTCAGCTTAATACCTCCACGCGTTTCTGAGAAAAAGGGCCTTGACACACGGACGGACGGACAACAAAGTGATCCTATAAGGGTTCCGTTTTTTCGTTTTAAGGTACGAAACCCAAAAAAAGGTTGTAGCTTTAAATAGGTGTTTGAGTTTATAATTTAATACGCAGTTCATGCGAGGAAAATAGATTATTTATAAGGTAGCTAAGTCATAATTAAATACGTGCAGTCAAAGTAATGTGAAGCTAAAGTAAAGTTAATATTAATGTAAAGTTAACTTAAATATGTTGTCAGAAAGAACTGAACCTTGATTAATATAGTTACGATGATAAACTCTGCTTTTTAGAACAACCGTGATTATCGATTTTTCCCTACAGTTCTTAAATTTCGTCTTAAGTTACCATCAGTGGGAAATAAAAATAAAATCCTTGTTTTTAGGTTTGCATTTAACTAAACTTTTCATACTGCTAGCTTTTAAACAGCAATTATTGTACGTTACATAGGTACGTACTAAATCTAAACTGTGATAGAAACGTCAAAATTTATTTGCGATATAAACTAGTAAAACACCATGTACCAGCAAAAATCGAGTTGCAAAGTGATTTCATTTTAAAACAAATATTGTCCATATTTTTTAACCAATCAAACAGATACAATTTTTAACTGCTCTCTTTATAAATCTGAACAATATTACACATATCTTTTTAAAGCCAAGAATATAAAAATAAAACACTATGTATGTTTCTCTTCCTATTGGAAATATTGAAAAATCGTGTTTAAAAATCCTTTAAGAAATTCTAGCTATCCTACATTCCTGCCAGTTCAGAAGTATCTATAATATAACCTATAAGAACTTCAGCGACCTAAGTTATGTTGACGGTAAAAGTATTATGAAAGTAAACGCATACTAGTTTTATTCCGTAACGAAAGAAGCAGAGATTTATATTATTAGATTATAAAAAGGCAAGCGGCTAGAAAAACGCACCGAGACCGATCACACGGCAAAATAACAAAATAAAGCGGCGCACGAGCTGAAATAACCGAAACATTGCTAGCAATACGTACGTAAATTTCGCTCACTTTGGTTCTTTGCGATTCAATTGCGAACGATAGTTTCGATATCACGATCGTTATTGCTCGCCGTAAACCAATATTGCCGTTAATGGTCGACCGTTTGAATGTTTATGCAGGTTTTCTCGTGATTTTCTAAGTCGAAACCCGCCGCTTCTGATACGCGGAATAAAATAATGAAACCTCTCGTGTGGGCGCTCATTTGTACGTGATGCGAAATCCTCGGTCAACTCCTTATTGGAATTCGTTTGGGTTTACATCGATTATCATAAGCGAAAAACAAAAAAAAATATGTTTCGGTGAAAATTTCAAAATATCACCTTTCATTACAACTACTACTTAGAGTTCTTCGATACTTGTATTAAATTTATTTTGCTTGTGTAAATTATATAAATCAATAAAATGCACCAAAAAACAAGCAGTTAATATCAAGCTTTTAGTTCCATTCAATTCATTGTTATGTTAGAACTGTAAACTTGAAACTAGTCAGGTTTTGTATTACCGCTCTGAGACACTTCCGATTGAGTTTGTCCAGCAAACCGGCGTCTGTAGTTCCGCCGAGCTCGAACGGCGCAGAAGAAAATGCGATTCCACTTATAAATAACAAGACAATTTATTCTGTTATGACGTTTAGAACAGACACCTTACAAATATTAGACTCAGACTAATGTAATGTTAAATCTTTTCTAACTAACATATTATATGCACTTTTTAGTTCCACATGAATCTATGTTCAGATCCTGTTTGCAAATTCATTTCTAATATAAACTTTACAATTGAGAAATGCTATTATTATGCATACTTCACTTTTTTCATCATTAGACTTTTGGAAGATACCTGACCCTTTAGCCGCAGCGGCCACATACAACTGCTTCTTGCTTGCCACTCTCAATATAATTAAGCTGACATGCATATAAAAACCTATAAAGAATATAAGAAATAACCCGAATCATGAAAACAGGAATGGTCAGTGAAAAAAATGAATTTTCATAGATTTCTTAACACTAGATTTACCATATTTTTATGTATACCTACAGCCAGTAAAATTTACCGGTGTATAAGCAAAATGCTTATAGTGACTTCCACTTTTATTCACTCTTAAGTTTATTATGTGTATTCTCCACGTACTTATTTCTGCAATCAAATGATATATGTAGTAGGAATTTTCAATTGAAATTGCACGACCAGTCAAGATAACTGGTTTGGTAAATCTAGTGTTAACGAAGATGCGAAAATACATTCTATTAGTTTCAACCGGGTATACTAATGAATTTGATACATAAATTGTATGATTCTATCGATCCCAGGTCGTCATAGCGTGACATACATTTGCATTAAGACACAAATGTAGCATTAAATGATTAGTGCAACAACTCAGGTAGCTACCGAGCAAATTTATGTCCCGGTTTAAGAGCTCCACTTACTGACCTACTGCCTCCCGACTCTTGTAATAAATCGAGTAAGCGATGGAATTATGGGAAATAGTAATTTTTAGTGCGATTTTCCGTTTGATTACGCTAATAAGAGTGGCGAACTTAATGGTCGTATTTATATGTATACATCCTTACAGCCTTTTCGCAACCGCGTATATATTATGTACATTGTCCCAGAAATATAAGTAAAGTACGAAATATAAAAGAACTATAGACTTTTTTTAATGTACCTCAATAACATATACCATTGATTATTATTCATGTGCAAGCAACATCTATTTTACCAAATAAAAAAGATAATAGTAAGTACATTATAAAGAGACTAGACATTTCATTTTTATTCGACGATAAACGAAATTATGGATTATACTTTAGTTTTTTCAGTAAACCTGAAATGAAAATAAGTAAATTAATAGGCCTATGTAAAAGCCGCTCCTCTCACGATGACCTGGGCCATTTTTTTTCATTACCTGTACCACAAAGAGGCAAGAAGCACCTTTTTTCCCTATTCTTTTCTTCCTAGTGACGTATTTTTTTATGAAGACATAACGGATCTAGAAAGCGCCCTTTGTTAAAATATGAGTAGCAATTGCAAAATTAAAAAGAGCCTCATTGTGTTGCATAAGACGGAGATACGTACGCCACGCCTAACTCAATAATCCTTTTAGCGAAAACATTGTAGAATGCTCTGTGTGTGTAGATATTTTTACTTACATTTTCCGATATTTGCCTTTGTGCCTTATTTAGTTTTACGAACTTACTTGGGTTGAAAATGCATACGACACTGTTCTACCTGAAATTAAGGTAACATCGGCCAGACAAATGAAAACAATGGACATAGATTAATGATTACCATTAAGTCGGTGGGTGTGTATATCGTTTGATATTAATATTTTTAATCGCGGTTTTATTCAACGAAATTGCAGTTGGAAAGATCTTATTAATGAACGTCCCGGGGATCCTTTGTCCGGCGCCGGAGCATTTCCTGCACAATCGCCCTGACACGAAGTAATTAGAGAGAAAAATTCGTTACTCCGACGTCTAGGACCGCATTTAACTATTGCGGTCGGACGTCTTATTAAAAAATGCCCGAGGCACGTTTCGAACTATCGAAACGAATAAACTCAGTGAAAACTAAAACTCAACTTGACCTTGGGCTTCGTTTCGCATATTTTTACACACTACCAATTATTGATGTAAATAATATTGGAACCGAATGTTCCAATTTTAAGTTACCAATAAAAAGAGCGTTCGATAGTTGTACTAATTAGATGCGATCTAGCTTTAATACATTAAAAACATGAATTACAGATTGATGAATGAAAGTATCTACCTAGATTTGTATAATGTCAAAGTGAACACAGATTATTTTGAATGTTTGTTCATAAAATGTACAATATTATGATTAGCGTGACGAATCACACTGTCATTTATAGAATAATAATAATTGCAACTCGGTACAAATTATGTAATTATTATATCGTCGACGAACACGTAGAGATTCACAACAAATTTGTCAGAACAAAAAAGCTGTCGGTGCGCTATCATTGGGAAGATAATAACAATAAGTAGATTCTATTCTACAAATAGTATACGACTAGTTTTTTTTTACATGGTACACGCTAGTCTATGGACGTTCCGGTTCGTAAGCCAGCGCGATGACCTTATATTATTAATGTTTAGGTCCAATATATAGAACAACGCGTATTCCGGCGCCGTGATGTGATTTACAACTCGATATAATAAAAACAGTAGTTTTTACTTATCCCTGTATACAATTCAAATTAGAGCCCATCGTTCTTCGATAAAGCATTCTGACTAAATTCCTATTTTTTATTCTAATTGAAAAATCTTGAATTGTATAGTCTAGTAAAGCTTTATTTATACCAGGTAATCATAAACATATTTGTTTACGATATACATTTCTTCGCGATTTAATGGTTCACATGCCAAGTGGCACGAAAGTTATGCTATGTCTCTATGTCACGGTAATATAAAAATAAAATAAAGGGTAAAATAAAACGCTTTCGCTGATGTTTTGTACTGCTAGGTTAAAAGTCTTAAAAAATCTCAACAGTGCGATGACGTAGCGTGGGCCCCTCGCGGTTCACAGCGGAGTGATGATGACATTAAAATGACATGTATTATTAGGAGTTGAACAACCCTGCATCCAAGTTCTTCCTTGATACAACCACGAATTGTGATGTAAGCGTCTATACTTATTTATAGATGTCAAGCAGACGACAGTTTTGACAAATCAATTAGACATGTAATAAATATTGATATGATATCATTTATTATTGATCAGTAATGTAAGTTTTCTTAAAAATATGTAAGTATGTATTTCAATTTCAATTGTTGTAGCGAAATCCAAGTTACCTTACCTGCCGAAATATTTTTTTAGTTACGCTCGCGTTATGACTCAAAATATTGTTTGTAACCGATCGTTTTACATAATGAAGTGAAATTCAACTACATAGTTACATGCGATGCGTCCTTTTTTCTGTTGCCGATCGATTATCGAGTTGGAAATAATATATTTGTTAGACGTTTGAATGTAATTAAGCGCATAGTTGTCTACTTGTCTGGTAGAATACCGTTTCGCGCGGTCGCGCACTCGGCTTTCCAACGAAATTGTGGTGAAACTGATATAATGACGAGCGAGCCACGCTACGCTCGCTCAGCGGATGAGAGCCGTGATTTCTATTCTATGCGAACAAACTGTACACAGTTTACTAAAGTTTTTCTATACAATAGCCGCATTAGTAAGTTCAACAATAAATATGACAAAAATAAAATAAGCAGTGATTAGAAAAGAGAAGTTCGAACACTTTTTAAGCCGAAAACATTTATTAATGTGAAGTATTATAGAAAACAAACTTTGTTGATTTTTTCCTATTATACTGAGTGCTTCATTTAATATTTAGTCTACATGAAGAAAATCTTTAAACTTTGAGAACAATTTTTTGGTCAAATTATGTAGGTACTTGCGCAACGAATATAAAAAAATGTTAATTAGATTTTAATTTAAATGACCCGGAAGAGCGGAACGTGCAAGTCCCTAATAAAAATAACTCAGTCATGCTTCACCCATACCTATAGTTACATATAGCGCTATAAAATTCACAAACATGGGAACATAGAAAATGCGATTTTAATTTAATGCTACAAAAAAAATCTAAATATAAAGTACATTTTTGTTTGAAATTAGCCTCATATTCTATGTTTGAATTATTTGTAAGCGGAAGGAAATGAAAAAAAAAATTGTTCTAAGTAGCTTTAGTAATTAAGGCGTGGACCCCAGCGCGTCCCGTTACAAATATCTAACTATATGTATATCTATTTCGGTGCCACTAACTAATACAATTTTGCATGGTATATGGCATAATGGTTCTAGAATCATTTGCCGACCGTTACCTCGTCGCGACTTCGAATATTTTCAATGAACGTGACGACAATTCGTAACTGTCTTATGCAAATTAATTATTATATATTTATTTCCATCGCATCGGCATCGATGTCCCGAACACGTATTAGTTATGAAGACCTAAATATGTTACAAATTTCTATTATCAATCGCGAATGAGATCTAAGGTGTTGCATTAAATAAACTTTATACAAAAATAATTTAACTAATTTGCTCGGTTTGTTTGAGTAGTTATTAAGGTTTCATTTTAATATGTCTAAAGAGATAAAAAAACGTCAGAAGGTTCCCAAATCAAATCCACCATTGAAGTTGCGGTAAGAGAAAGTTAGATTTGCGCGTAAATAAGTATTAAAATAATATAAACACACTACCTTTGACGGAAGGTCTTAATGAGAAAAGTTTGATGCGACTTCCATTTTGACTCAAAGTTCTGTCATCAGCGTTTACTTTCATGGCTGGGGTGCGACCAGTGTCGAAGGTACGTCGGAAATAAGATAAAAATCTCAATTAAATAATAAATAAAAGTGGATTTTGTTATCGTACTCCACAGCTTCCTTCGATTCCTGCTTTAACTTCTTCGTCCATTGCATTCCGAATTGTGTTAAAAGTTTTTATTGACAGCGCTTTTGGATCGCTACAATCCAGATAGAAACATTATCGGTTCAGTATGATGAAGAATGCAAATAAAATTTGACGACATTCATACACTTTTTCATCGTTATAACAATTGCAAACTCATTTCTTCCTAAACAGGCAATAAGTGCGACTGGTTTAAGGCAAATATATCGCAATGGGTACGAGTAGTTTGAACTCGTTTAGCGATGAAGCGGAATTAGGGGTGACTCACACACTGAACAGATTTAACTAGGTAATTAAAACTAGGCCAATTAATTTCAATACCCACATGAGATCAATATACTCAAAGTTAAGGGCATGGTTGAATCGTTAATACGCTTAACTTATACGTGCGAAGTTTGAACTTCCCAATAGTTACGTACGATCAAAGTTAGTCGAGCGGGGACACTTTAGCGCACAGTATATTTATGAATGACTCTATTAAACTATGTTCAGTTATTTAGCCCAGCTAGATGTCTGTCGAGCCGCTTGCCGTACGATAAACGATAGCATCTCTGTATATTAGGTACGAGAAAGTTGTTATCAGATGTGTTTGTTCACAACTTTAGTAGGTATCGCTGCGCTCTTCACAAAGTTGCCGGTCGAGTGCTAGCACTCCGTACAGTTAGGCGGGAAATATAGAGTTCACTTACCATGTTAGAGAGCACCAAACGTTGATGTTTAGCAACTGGGGGGTCTAAGGTTTGGAACGGGATGGCGAGAGGCAACGGGAGTTGCAAGGGCAGCGGTTGTGGATGTTGCAGGATTAGAGGTGGACAGCAGCCGCACGGCGTCGCGTAGGTCACGCACCCAAGCTGCGGCGGGAACAGCGTGAAGGCGGCCTCCCGGAGGCCTCTCCCGCGTCTTCTACGACCGCATCCGCGGCCGACCAGAAGTTTTGACGGCCACACGAGTTGCCGTCTATAGAACTCGAGTCTCCGGACGACCCCGATACTCGACCGTAATGAACCGGTAAAAAAATTTGAAACTCGTAAACAAAGTTAGGGAGCGCGGGACTCGGAAGTCGAGTCGACGTCCGCGGTACGGGGAAGGGTCGGATCGCGGTCGGGAGCGGGAAACTGAGCGATCGGGAGAAGCGAGAAACGACGCACAGGGCTCGCGAGAGTGTGGAGAAAGTGGCGGCGTGCACGGAGCACAAGTCGCCAGGCCGGCGTTTGGCGGTGGACTGAACGGCGCGGCAGGTGCGCGAGGCGCGCGGAGGGCGTAGGGGCGGGCCTACCTGACTCACCTGGGCGCTTGCGCCGCGCTCGCTCAGCCTCCGGCCGCTGTGCCTCTGCACCACCTCGCTCTTCGCTACTCTTTGATACACCGGTGCATAACCTATTCTCATTCATTCACACCTGAAGCAACTTTCTACAAAATATTTTTGATACGTAAAATGTTATCTTTCATTTCTAGAAAATATATCTTGGCTTATTATCAAATAAAATAAATTTTAATATATAAACGACAAATAAATGTAAAAATAGGAATTATGAAAGAAAATATATATACATATTTTTATAAAACAATGATACAGGTGAGCATTATGTTTACAACTTAATTTTGAACATAATGCTCACGTAATAAGAAATCAATCGTAGAAAAATAAACAGTAGACACAGAATGCACCTATTTTTCAGGATATATGAAATAACCAAGCAGTTTAGAAAAATAGAATTGACGTTTGAGATCGGTCTCGTTAAAGGACATCGGAGAAAGCTTCCAGTAAGCTTATTGTATACGCTTAAAGCTTTAAGCGCCTTTTAACGTCGAGCAGTATTTGTGTTTGAAAGGACACATGAACAGCAAGATTTTATGATATTTTTCGATACAACAATGGAAATCCAAATTGAAAGTTTAGAAGACAATTCAATTTTAAACACTCAATTTTGTTATATCCTTCAGTGCAATTACAGGTAACTGAAAGGTTACGCTATGAAAAAGTAAAACTGCAAAACGTATCGTAAAATAAAATTTTAAAAACTTTATTTATTTTAATTTAATAAATATAGAGACTCTTAAATATGCTCAAGTTTTTACAGCGAATACTTTCTTTAAAGATGTACTTTGAGAAAATCATAATAATTACGTTGGTGCCATAGTTGTTATTGCCTAAATTTATATATATCGTTATGAACTGTAAATAAAGAAAAGGTAACAAAATTAAAATCGTCAATACTCCAAAAATTATCAGTAACTCCAAGGTTTTTTTTACTCAGTTTATAAGGAAATCATTAATCAAAACGAGAGTACGTTTATAAGCTCAACAGTTCGAAGGCGAAAATATAACGGTTAATTCAGCGTTTCAATTTCAAGTCGTATTATAAAAACAAATATTTCATATGTACATATATAGAAAACACCCTAAGACGTTACAAGTCCTATCAATATCCATATTGACATTTGCCAAAGAAAAACAAGCGGGGCACGGATTACACACATCTCGTTAGCGGCCGTTGGATAAACAGATCGGCAAGGATCAAATATGAAGGATAGAATTAAATCTAAAAGTATCTGTTGACATTAAGCTTACTAAGAAAAGCGTTTATATAATCAAACAAACCACCGCGGTATACGCACGGGATGTATTTAATCGAGAGTCTACATTACATAGAAATAATTAAGCTGAATATTGAATATCGAAATGGCTATTTGTTAGTTTTTGTCGGTAATGATTGTGAGAGCCGCAGATTATAGCAATTTTCGCTCTTAACATTACTTACTTGTATTACCGTGTTGTTAATTAGTAACAATCGCAGTCCACATAAATGGTCAATGTTATTGCTAAACTATTCATATTGAATAAAATTTCATAACAAACATTTCCATTTGCGTACCCGTATATTACGCCAAACGAAAGCTTTTTCATTGACCTCAGTGGAGAATGGTACTTTGTGACTAATGAGAGACTTCAAAGCTACTCTATTGACCAATAGGAACGACGGAGAGAAGCTAACTACTTGTAGTGATTCTAATTTACTAATCTATCAAAAGAAGTGCAATCACTGAAGATTTGATAATACACATTAAATAAATAGGCAAAAATCGCAATCCGAACGGAAATAGAATGAGTTATTTTTGGGATATTAAAAAACACGTCTACATATAGGAATATTTTAACTTGCAAGCGTTGCTTGAACTATAAGAAAAAGTTACACACACACAACATCACGCCAGGTCCCCAACGGGGTAGGCAGAAAGCAACAAGTGCTAAATATCTCGATCCTTGCAAACGTGACGCGCTTCGTCTACATTTATCACTCTCTTCATGCATACACGCCGGTTTCTAAACAACAAAAAATAATATATAATGTCAAGTAAACGATGTACAACATTTCAATACCTTTACATATTTATACATAGGGTAATTGTGTCCTTTAGCTTTGAAAATGAGAATAATAAATTCACTTTTTATTTCTCTTAGAATATCTTGTACAAACGCCAACGTGGCGACGTAACCTATCTTCTGGAAATCTTATCTTCGCAAACTTAAAACATTTACTAATATAATTCTCAATGGATATATTTTTTTCATGGCATTTGTATGAACATTTTTTTAATGGCCATTTATGATATTCTTTACCAATGCCCTGTTAATAATTTAAATGTATAAGTTATTCAATGAAGTGATAATAAAAATATATGTAGGTACCTACAGCGTGAGTGAAAAATCCTACTTTTCGTTACAATTATTATCGTTATAGTAACAAAATGATGACGACGGATGACATAATTAACGCTATTATGAAAGTTCTATAGCAATTTTTATATTTGTTATAGTATATTTGTAATTTTGCACATTTTTGCACCTACATAATATATGATATGTATTTTTTTCTTTTTATATACGCTTTATAGTATAGATTTGATATCTATATATTTCGCAGTAAGTGATTTTTTTGTAAATTCCTTATGAGTTTTCCTTTTCATTACAGACAGAGAAAGATCTTAAACCAAAACTGACAAAAGCATAATATCCAAAAACGATATTTTAAATATTCAACTGTTCTCGTAATACAGTAATCCCTGGGCTCAAATCGGAAGGTAATAGTGAATTTAGATTACGGAGTAGCGAATCCGCGCCTCGAACACATGTTAGTTTACCACACCCGCTAATTACCTTAACTTGTACACACCGGTGACAAGAATTAATTGATTAATTAATACTATCTGATACAGATATTATTGTTACTTACAGTTATAAAATTGTTCTATATTAATCTATTTGTCTTCTATAATATTAGTCTATTAGGAGTTCCCGTAACACATTACAACTATGGATGTAACGCTACCACAAAATATAGGTACATCGGATTCGAGGTAAATGTCAAGTTGAATACACGCACAGTGCGGCACAACACGTTGACAGATTAAAACAAAGCCTGAAAGTTCGAAAAAACCGGACCAATGTCAGAACAACTTCGCCTGTAAAGGTTCAGGGGTATTTAGGTCAACTTTGTGCTTCAGACTGTCTCGATTGTAGGGAGGCTTGTGGCTGGCAGTGGGGCTATATTCGTTACGCGATTAAAGTATGTCACGGTTCGAACTTAAGTTTTCTTTAATACCTTCTTATTTTTATCACATATCTTGAGTAAATTACTTCAATGACATCCGATAAAACATTGAACAAAATTCTGTGATTTTCTTTCGTAGTACGGCATCGTTTCATTGTTTGACAGCTGTATACCTCTTAGAATGAGAAGGTTTATGGCTATTGCGTACGACCGTGGCCAAATATGGATTAATGGGCTTCACATATCTCAGAGGACAGAATGACTAATTCTAAGATCTGCGTGGGTTTCCTTACTATTTTTACGGCAAAAGTATACGCAATATTTTTAGTTATGTAATTCCAAAAACAAAACAACATCTCGATTTAACTGGGTCTTTGTATCAGCCTCTGTTTTTAATTTTTGTTTTCTTTGCGAATTATTGTACACTTACAAAATTATTGACACTTAGGGCGTGACCTGCATTGAAATATTAAAAATTTTACATATTATTTTACAAATAGATATATAATACTACAATTTGAAAGACTGCAACGGCTAGGCCATAAAATCGTATTGTAATAGTCAAGTGTTCACAGTCAAAGTATGAAAGCGTTTGATACATTGAACCAAAATGTAGGTTGTGATTTCATGTTACCGATTGAAGTAACACCTCCTTACGCATGTCATTCACACATAAGTAGATATGTATATGATATATGTCCAAGGATTATGTGTAGGTGGAAATTTAATATACGCGTAGTATCGTCGTAGAATGTTAAACTCACAGACATATATTTTAAATCTGGCTTTTGCCCGCGACTTCGTCCTGCCCCCGCCGCAAAAAATGTAATTATTTACGACATTACATTAGAAACCTGAAACATAACAGTATTTGTCTACTATATAATGAATGTTATTTTACATGTAACCCTTCCTCTTGAATCACTCTATCTATTTAAGAAAAAACGCATCAAAATCCGTTTCGTAATTTCAAGATATAAGCATACATATGGATAGACAGCGGAAAGCGACTTTGTTTTATACTATCTACTCGTAGTGATAGTGATACTAAATGGGCTTCGACAAAGCACTTAGTACATACTTAGTTGTAAGGACTTAAATGGCTATTTACGTCTGTTATAACAATTTGAAACAGTTTTGTTTATTTGTGATATTGATATAATATTTAACATTAATAAGGCACGGTATCAAAACCACTGGTTAAAGCTCATATACATACATATATTTGGTACCTACAACTAGACAAGCACCAGTGTATGCATTAGAAACTGGTATACAAGTCTGACTAACCGAGCACTGAGCAAGTATATTATGAATGTGTGCGCAAATTCCGAGGTACGAAGTGGTTCAAAGTTAGAGCGCCTGCGCGGGCCCCGGTCGTTGACCCTGCGCGCGCGCCGCCAAGCCGTCTACGAGAACGTGTTATGTAACGTGACCTTAACATTCGGCTGTGGGAGCGAGGCCTTATTTAATCTCTGATAGTGGTCAAAGAAATTGGACATTGCACACGCAGCTGGAGCACGTGTTGACATTGCATTTTACGGAAGTGGCACACAATTTGAATACGTCTAATCTCACTTCGTACTTGAGTGCATTTTCTTACACATTGTAGTCAGCGATGTAGTGTATTACGGAAAAGTATAATAGCTATGTAACACTGAATATTCATGCATTATAATTATGTGATTATATTTTTATATACATATAAAATTACTAACATAATTTTTATAGTTTATAGGGAAACACACAGGAAACATTCTATTACAAATATAAATTTAATTTTAATCGCACACGTCCAAATACTGCTAGATCTATTTGTACTACGCACGTTACCTCGGCTACATCACGCAAATCCAAATTTCTAGAACGCTCGACATCAAACAAACTTTGGAACATACAAACTCACTCAGGTATAATTTTCAATTCTTGTAAACGAAAGGTTGGGAGCTGAGAACGTACATTGGCTCGAATTAATTCCAAGTTCAGATGCAACTCTGCAGTCACACCTGCTTTCTTGAACTTTGGGGATCTACGGCGATTTAATGTAAGAGCAAGCAATGCGGTGCGGTGTTACGGTGTATCAGTTCGCTTTGAAAACAGAATAAGCTCGAACACGGCAACACCAGTCCAATATATAAAGTAGTAAAGTTATTTTATGTATAAAATATATTTTTATTAAAATATTTAATAAGACCGGTCCCTGTCCGAGGACAATGGTAGATATAGAGCGAAGTGGGGGAGAAAATTTGAGAAAACATCCCTACCACCAGCTTATAGCTTGGAAGAGAGAGAGAGCAAAACTCCTCGCCAAAGATTAATTAGTATCTAAGTTAGTTATCCGAAAAAACTTAGTCATAACTTTAAATAAGAATGACGTCGTACAAATATGAATAAATATACAATCAGCGCTGATATGAGAATCAAAATGCATAGTTGACGATTACTGTTATTTACTGATCAAGTTTTGCTCGGTCGGTTCACCCTGCCACTACCACCACTTATAATGTAAGCCATGACCGTGACCGTCCCGTTGCTGCAAGCGTTGCCGCAAACCGTACGTTACGCTAACAGCAAATAACAAAGTGCACGATTGCAGCAAAAAAGAGATTTTAATGCATTTCAAAAGCAAACTCCTTGTACGGCACTCAACCAGGCGTAAATGCCATGGTCAACCATCGTAACGGCGTGATCGGTGCGATTTTTTTCCCCCTATAAATGTATGTCTTATTAAAATAGTTACGTTTCCACACGCAACTATGTTTACGGATAAGAAAACTTCACAATTACGCTAAAGATAGATAGTTTTAAGAAAACAAGCGCGTAGAATATTCTAATAACAGTAACGGTGAAGACTCTAAAACAAAATTATACTTTATATTATTAACTCTTTCAGAGCAATTCAAAAAATAAACAGCAAGTAGGAAGTAGGTAATATTGTAGGTCTCATGTACACGCTATACGTTTATCTAACTAACCACAAAATATCTAGATTATATCTAGATTATATATATATATATATATATATCAAATGTGTATATTTCCGTACGTAACTGTATATACTCGTATATATACGTATGTGTGTCTCATATCTTTTTCTGCTCCTTTTTAACTAGCACTTTCTGAGCTTATTCTTTGAACAGGAAGCGGAATGAAACCAATAGGATAAAAGCCGATTATATTATCACACATCGCCGATGGTTTTCGCTGTAAGTCGAAATTGCTTCTTGATTTTCAAACAGCATACTCAATTCAGCGTATACGTAAATATTAGAAATAATCCATAGTGAAGTTTCGAAGTCAATATAGGTACCGTAAACATATGTAGATACTATTTAATTGTGGACTGAATAAATATTTTGTAATAAACATTTCATGCAACGTATTAAAAAGAAAGTCAACTACAGTTCTTAAAATTTATTTCAAAAGATTTCTGCTTGTAATATACGCAAAGCGATAAGTAATAAAATCTGAACCTTAGAAATACAAAACCGTTTAATTATGAAGTAACCGTCACACAGAAAAGCTTATCATTCTTAAATCCATTTGATTAACTTAATGGATAATTTGACTTAGAACAGACTGTCATAATGATGGAAAGTTTAATTTATTTCTTGGCTCCATTTGCCTAATTTACCAGTGACCTTAATGTCCGAATACTTTTTAAGCACTTCAAAAATCATAGTCAATCTTTTCCTTGTTATAACCGACTGTGATTGTTATAAATTACGTCGCGGTTCATAGTCCACTAAACTGACATTAGTGTTTTACGCATGTCTATTATCTATACTCAATATTAGATTTAAAATATCATGAAGACTCTACGTTCTACTCTCTCTAAAGTTTTCTAACAATAATTTATTAGAGTTGTTTATGACGTGTATTAGTCTCAATGTAAACATATAAGTATGAACGTAAAATACATGTACGATATACTGATTTGCTCGTGACTGTCATTGAAAATTTTCAATATAGGACAGGATCTACGGTTAATGTAGTGATGTGATATATGCGATTTAAAGTATCGACATGCCACAATTCTCCTATTTTATTTTCATTCTTACAGAAGTGTTGATTGAAATCTTAGCTGAGCATTGATTAAAATCTTTATTTTGACTGATTTTGATTTGGTAGACGGGCATCTTGGTATAGTGAGTACGGACTCTGTCTGCTGAGCGGCGCGATTACAATTCCCAACCAGGACAAGACTGTGAAGGGCACAGTTGTTTGTTCTGTGTCAGGCTGTATTAGAAATCTCTATATAATGATTATAAAGTACGTATGTAGATATTATATCAACTGTCCAGTTACAATAACAGACGTATTAACTTGGCCTATTTGGAATTACATAGCTCTGTGTGTGTGGAATTGCCCGAATTATTAAAAAAATAACCTAGTTGAAAATTGTCGATATCGGTATCACAGAACGGCAGCGTTGTCTCCTGCTCGTAAATTGAATTAAAAACAGAATTTGTTATAAGTACCGTTAATTATTAAACGCAATGTAGACGTGATCACCTTCTGTGAAGTGGGGTGAGTTTTTGCGACAGAAATTTCGAATTTGCAACTCGTTCAAACAGAATACGATATTTAGATTAACACGAAGGGATGCTAATGTTTTGGAAGCGTGGATAACGAAGCCGGGAACGAAGTTAAGTTTTTAAATATTAATAGAGGAATGGCATAATTGAGTAAATTTTTTGTGGGTATTCGCTACGTCTTTCTGTGAAAACACTTTGAGTCGTATCCCTGTAAATTACTTTTTACGTTAGCAACAGAAGTCGCTGAAACGTTTACTGAAAACTAAAAGCATATCTAGTGAGTTAAAGAGTAAGATTTAGCATAATATTAACAAATATTAATTATACCTATTATGTAGGTTTAAAAGACATTTTTATTCATGCTGTCTGCAATGTTAAAAGTTAGCAGTTATTACTTGCAGGACAATGTATAGCAGTGGAGTTTTCTCACGACGTGGTATGTTTACTTTAATTAAAATATTTTTTTTAGAATTGTATATTTAAATATGTTTTGTATTAGTACGCGGTATGTAGACAATGAATTAAAAAAAATCCATATTAAGGAACACGACTTAAAACTGAACAATTTATAGGAAAACAGACTAAATTGTATTTGTACGGAAAAAATATGACATAATGCAAAGTAAATCACTAGACATATATGTAGGTATAATCTTAAATTGATTTGGCACAATTTAAATGCGAAAGAAATCAAATTAAATTCGTATATGGGTGTTACATTTGGTTCGAATCAAACTTGTTGCGTGAATGTAATATATTTCCCGCATTACATAATTAGGTATCAAAGTTATTTTACGAGCTTCCGGCTATATGCATCACTGTATTTGATTAATTTAATATCTGTTAAAATTGGCTCAATTCTCCGTATCATCCTTTTATCTCTCGGAACAAACTATTGAATATTCTATGCGTCGTGTTCCAACCCCCATCAAAACATTAAGTACTCCACATTGTATTAAGCCCGCACCTAGAGGTTGGGATAATCCCGCGTGACAACCTTTTATCAAACTTTTTCCAAACAGCCTTAGAGCGAGGCGTATTGAAACAATGTTCGTTATCAACTAAGAAAGTTTAACATTCAGGCTTAATTGTGAAACAACCTTTCAACTTACGACAACATGCATTGATTGGCTATTGGCTTAAAATAAAGGTTATTTGTACATATATAGGAGATTTGGTGTTTACAAAATTATACCTAAATACTTTATTCGAACTAAAGTTTTAAAAGTTATGGCAAGACAATAGAAATTCGTAAACTTATATAAGCGTATCAAACACGAGAAACAGCCTTAGTAGGTAGCTACGAAACAATAAACAGACGAACAGATACGCTCTTAGGAAACTAAGTTTACACGAAACATTGGTGCGCAAAGTTCAAAGCTAACGGGGAATTAAATATGAATATTTGTCTGGACCGTCAACAGAATTATCCGAAGGTCCAAGCTTTAGTTTCTTCGTGACTGGGGCGGTCGAAATACCCACGAGCAGGTTTACATAGGCCCCATCCCGAGGCACTGTTGCCGGTCTAATTTCCGAATGAACACGAAAACGTATTTGCTTTGTGACTTGTAAAATGCCCTCTGTCGAGTTGACGACATTGTTATAAGTTGTGCGAGTCTTGTGTGTACTTTGAAAAAGTTAGCCGAGAAATATGTATGCATAGCGGCGGAATTTGCACTTCCATGGAAGGGTCTCGTAAATGTCGCAGGGAAACCGAGAAATACTGAATATTTAATGATACATTATATTGAAAGTTAATGCAAACATTCGCAATCATATAATAAATAATATAATTATTTTCCTGAATTGACATTTCATTTAAATTCCTTCAATGATTGTCCTTGATATAGTTATAACATCGCACAAAAAATCAAAGGTGTAATGGGTTGTCAAAAAGAATATTGTACAGAAATTGTTAAAAAAATCTGACAAGTTATGAGTGAATATTATGACTAACAAGTAGATAATCTAATTCATTATCATTACTTTCGTTTGTTGATACATATCCACCATGAAATTAAATGTAAATCCATCTAGGATCTTATGACGCATATGTCAATTACATACAACTTGTTAATTACACGGTTTTTTTAATAATTACCTTAGTGTTGTTTCTATGACTTTATTTTTCGAAGTTTCTATTTTACATCTTAGTTCACACGTACCTAAACATCGTGCATTATATTCTAAATAACAATTTAAAATTCAAAGGTCATATGTTATATATATTATACGCAATACATTTATTTACAAAAGTCAATAACATCTACTGAACTATAAAAGGAGTTCAATATTTCCTTACAAACTTAACTTATAAACCAATAACAGAGGATAACTTACCGTGCGTAAAGTTTTTGTACGAAGCAGTTTTATTCTTTCTACTATAATAACAGGAAATATAAAGAGTGCAGAAGTTGAAACGCGTCCGCCGTTACGCAAGGATAGTTGCCTGTTAGGCATAATTCATTAGTATGCAACTAAATGGTTCGTAATATGACGTGCGCATAGTCCAATGACCTGAGGAAATCAGCGGGGTACTGCTGAGTTTAGAAAACACAGGAGTGACGTTGACCAGGAGACTGTCCAATAGTAGACGTTTAAGGAATGATGGACTAACGCTATATAATACTGACGTGATAGTTTTGGATGTGTTAATTAAAACCTAAAAGAACAGTAAACAAACTACAGAAACGTAGTAACTAAACTATACTTTTACACTTGGTACTTTACGAACATATAGGCATATACCTGAGAATACTAGTTTATTTATATAATTTCATATTGCAACACAAAAATGATCTCGTACATATTCAAAAGGCCCTATTTCTCCTGTAATAATATTGATAGCGAGCTGTGCCTCGTGGTATTACCCGCGAAGCTTTAGATCCCGTGGGAATTTCGTGATAAAATTTATCCTATTTTTTCTCGTATTAAATATAGCCTATGTTCATCAGGGATAATGTAGGAT
>DWUN01000965.1:0-18750 GCA_018249975.1 Passova gellias
GGTTTCCTCACGATGTTTTCCTTCACCGTTATAGCAAGTGATATTTAAATGTTATTTATAAAACGCACGTAATAAATTAGAGGTGCGTGCCAGGATCGAACCCAGACCCCCAGGAGTGGGAAGCTGAATTTCAAACCACTAGGCTATCACTGCTTTGTGAAAGAGTATAATAATAACATTTAATTATTAATAAATGATTATAATTAATATGAATGAATGTTTAATTAATTATAATTATTGAAACATGGCAATACTAGACAGAGGCGAGCTCATCAGATCTGCCAGCAGAAATTAAGTATCCATGCAGGATTTGCAACTAAGTACCAACAACAAATGTCAAATAGCATGAAGACAACCGGTATCAGCGTATTCGTTAATTAACTTACAATTGGATTCCCTCTCGAGCTTGGTGTCACGTGGCGGGCCGGGCAGGTTCAGGATGACCAGCTGCGCGTCGTGCGATCGCGAAACGATCACCTCGTTCAGTTTCACCGCCGTGTGCATGCGTCGCACCGTGCCCTCGTCACTTTGTTACGTTATAATATACCGTTAACATCATACAATATAACAACACATCATCTATTAAAATAATGAAGTACATACCGTTAACATCATAAAGTAATCTGCGTCACCAAGAAAGTTATCAAACAGAAATGCCAGTGATAATTGTAAGCTTTTTCTTATAATCGTTATGGCATCGGTTAACTATGACGAGCTTAATAGAGGATAGTTCAATTTCGATTCTAATTTATTGATACAACTGTGACTATAAAATTGCCTTGATCATAGATAAATAAGACACAAGACAAACAACCACAACTGCACGACTCTCATTCACCATAGATCTCAGAATTTTCTCATTTCACAAATTGAACTTGCGCCGTATTCATATAACTATGCAAGAGCTATTAGCTAGAAATGTAGCACTTATTATTATAAGATAAATCATAGCTTACTGTCAGCTGCAGTAAATTGTTTGTCACTTTGCGTCTTTCTAATTTAAACATAATAAAATTAGCTATTCATTGAGTTTAAAAGAAATCATTTAAACAAAAAAATTGAGAACGTATATAAAAGTGAGACTTACGGCGTTATGTTTGTTGGTGCATTGGGCTTGGTGTTGAGCGCGTCGCCGTTGGCGCTGCCCTCCTTCAGTTTGTCGGCGTCTAGCGGTGGCGAGGGCGCCGCCTCACACTGCGAGGTTTCGGGCGAGTCCCACATTGAATCGATTATGTGCAACAAACTACTCCGAAATTCGTCCTATTGTCCCAATTTGTCGTTCCGTTTCAAGTTTAAATTTGGATTCGCGAACCGAACGTTGCACATGACGGATTCAAGGCGAATAAACACGGGATGTCATATATCACTTTAAACTGTAAAAGTAACTGACTACGGACACTCAAACATCCAATCGCTTATCTAATGTGAAATGAACGAAATAAATTAAACAACTTAACGTGAAAACTCATTGCTAAACATATGACCACCGTGTGTAAATTCGCTAGGACTCGTTACGGTTACTTATAACGATGAAGAAATTAAACAATATAGATAAATTAAAATAAAATGACTATGGTTGTGCCAAAATAAAACATTATTAATACAAGTGACCAGTTTCACAATACTGATTGAATAAGCCTTATGTAATTGTAATTTTTCGGGAAGTTTACTTAAAGTTAAATATACTTGTAAATACCAATTATGTAATGTGAATATGGTCGTTCCAGAGATTGCTTGTGCAACACGTATCACTTTCCATAAAAACCATATTTTAGACTGTAGGAGGTAATATTAATTGTTAAGGTTGGCAAGTTCAAGAAAATTCAATGATATCAATGTATTAAATAAAATTAGATGTTTGACTAATTTCGAAGATATACCTAATAAAGATGAACTTTTAAGTAACTGGTGTTCGGTGGTAATGAATGGGATATTATGAAATATGCTTGTTATGGAAAGCGATATGTTAAAACATATCTAAAGCCTAAAACTAACATCTTTAGATTTAAGAAAAACTAAATTTCAAGATTCAACACACAATATGAAAATGTAATCTTATACAAAAATAACAATTGTTTCATAGTTAAATTAAAATTCTTTGAACAAACTACAATACTATGTACTTGAAAAAGTCATCTCAAAAGCGAAAACTTCTGAAGAATAATTATATATGTTATATTAAAATTTTCTATAAAATATTTTCGATTTTCGATTTCTATAAAATAGCTATTTATTATGTTATATCTCTTACTCACGTACAAGATTATTATTGATACCTTATTTATTTCATTTTGTTCAACAATTATAATGCCACACCAAATAATATATATTGTAAATGCAAAATGCAATTATCATTTAATAAAATATGTGTTTTCTGTACCGATTAATTTTCTTTCAGAATCTACTGATAAATTTATTTCATACTCTCTCTATTTTTGGAGTGGCTTTAAATTGCGTTCGGTGTTTTCAAAAAAACGTTAAAAAACTTACATTTAATCATTTTTATGGCTAGTATTAAAGCCTAGGCAGATAGTCACCTTGTCATCTTTTTCCTTGTCCTCGCTGTCAGATAGCGGGGGGGATGGTGCATCTTCTGGGACAGTCTCCGCGCCAGGCTCGGCGAAGCGGACCTTGCTAGCAGTCTTTACATCTGCGTGATGGTGATCCACTATAGCCTGCACCTGTACATAGAAGTAAATTATTAAACCATTTGAACTGTGTGCGATTAGACATACTTGGGGAAGTAGGAGCTTTTTAGATGAATGAGTTTTTGGTTATTATCAATTAGACACGAATACACATTTGCCATTTCCGGACACTGTAATAAGTATATTCGATTATCATATAATAATACAAGATGTAATCAGTAGAGAGTAGCCACTCTGAAATAAGCAGAAAAACAGAGTAGCACATCAAAAAGTGATTTTGAAAGCTTCACGTGCGATAGTGTTAAGAAATAATTTTATAATAAATTAATCAACATTTTTTTATATAAACTGTTATGTTCATAGATTCGATAATTTGAAATTTGGACAATATTTCAACAAGTGCTTTTTAAAGCTATTTATGCTGCAGATGTATAAGTATTATATATAGAGTTCAAATTCTATAATATACCGTGTTACTCATAGGTGTGCTGTAAACATTTTCAAGATGCAGGCAGAGGCCGTGTTTTGTGAACTTGTTGTCAAATAAGAGTATTTGAAATTTATTTCAATTGTGAGAAGATTGTAAGAGCATAACATCTTTCCATAAACATTTAAAGCTATAAATGAAACAAAAATGTTCAATTAACTTTCTATTTATAGTAAGATGTTAGAAGTAATACACATAAAGGCATCTAAAACATCAAAATTCTAAAGAACAACAACGAAGTGCACGGATAAGAAGAAAGGGACGAGGACTGGACGTATCAGAAATTATAAAAAATACAGAAAGAACACTCTCAACATCAAAAGCCAATCGTGTCATAGATAATAGCTATATATGTATAAACTAAATGAAAAAGTGGAATGATAGTGAAGAATTGGAAGAATTTCAAATTGATAGAAAACATAGAAGATATCTATAAACCACCTAAAGAAAAGTTCGATAAAACATTTATTAAAACTAAAGCGTCATAAAAAGAGATGCCATTTACATATTGACTCGAGTAGTAAAACAAAAAATAATGAGCATGATATTCATAGGCAAAAACTAGAAAAAAGTAAATTATAAAATAATTTCAGCTATAATGCATATAGAAAGTGGACTTTATCGAGGGTAAATGTATCCATTTTACCAAAGGCAATTTCTCCTCAGCGTTTTGTTCACGATAATCCACCAAATTTTGCATCTGTGTTGGCAGCGACAGACAAATGGCACAATTAGTTGTTAATTAAAAGACAAATATTTCAATGAGAAGCCACAGTTATATTGTACAGCAAATGCAATTATCGTGTTTAAGTGCTTTCGCTATTAACAATGCTTCTTTAACACATTTATATTGTAGTTGCTTGACTGGCACTTCATACGTTTGGATGATTTATGTTTCATATTTTTACATATTAATAAAAAAAAAGTAACGTACCATTCCGAGTGTCTCTTTTTTGTTAAGTCTTAGTTCACGTAGCATTTGGTTCCGTTGTTCCATCATCAAAGTACGTTCATAAGTGTAAGCAGATATATCACTGTCAGTCTGAAAAAATTATAGTATATAAGGATGTTGCTTATACTACGCTGGACATACTAGGAATTAATTTAAAGAATATATTATGTATAGAACCAACCATTTCGACTACTTCAACCTCAGCTTCAAGACGCAATTGGTATAGGAACATCTTCAGGTCCTTCTTCATTTGTATAGAGTTATCTTCCATTTGAGCCACGGTGAAGATGCGCATCTTGCAGTTTTTCCAGGTCCGGTGTTGCTTCAGCAAGAAGGGTAGCAACATCAGCATACCACCATCATGTACGATCCACCAAATGTCGATGTTACCGGATACCTTAGGAAATTCGAATGTTAATGAAGTTTTTACCGAATTTGTTGTTGCACTCAAATTTGTTAACATTTAAATGTATTTAAATGTATCTATGTATTCAATTTGAATACCTTTTCTGTAGAATCAGGGAAGAAGTTGATACCCTTTGGCACTAGCATGGCCATCCTTGCCGCTGTCACTGCACGGACGGTTTGTAGGAAAACGTGCCAAGTACGGTCATCCTCCGATTGTCGCCATCCATACGGCCACCCAACGATTACGGTATTCGGCTTTAAACCGCCAAGCCCTGTTGTTTGTACACTGAAAATAGATCCTCGGTTAGTACTGCACAAGTTCCTAATACACAGCAAATACATCAATAATTATAATAAAATAATTTATCGTACGTATATTTAATCGCTTCTGTCGTTTACATGCTATCGTATCAAAGTTTAAGATTAATTATATTTTTCAACTTACAAGTGGTTTAATCCATCGGCAATACTGTGTGACACGAGAGCATCCACGAACCCTTTAACTTTCTCCTCGTCCATACATTTTCGAAGATTCTGTCTTGCGGTGGTAGCTTCTCCTGCTCGTCGAGTAAAGTCACCACCCAGGACTGATACACATACAGTTAAACCTTTCCCTGAGGAATAAAATTCAGAAATGGAAATTTTCTGTGTAATTCAGTTTATTTGGTTGCTTTTCAAACGTTTTGTATTTATATTTCCTTTGAAATCAAGCTTTCCAATAATATTTTTGATAAAAAATATTTGCAAAAGCCTAGCAATGATTGCCAAGAGATAAATAAGTGTTGTTATTATTAAAATTCTGATTTGTGATGTTATGTAACGTAGTTATCACATATATTCGATCTCTTTCTGAGGTTTATTTAAAGATAATATACTAACCGGCTTTAAGCTGATTGGCAAAAGCAAGCATTTTCCGATATTTAGGATTGAGGTCATCATTCAGTTTAGCAAGGACCAGTACTTGTGGTCGCCAATTTTTGGTGTGTGGTGGTCCTTCTTCAAGACGCAACAGAGAATAGCGAGCAGCCGATAGAGCTAGACCCCGAAGACCATCGCCCCATTCTTTCTCAGCTCTGAAAACGAAGTTGTTTAGTTATGCATATTGCTATTTGTTCTGTTTAACTTTTAGTTTTTATAGTACATCTTACCCGCGGTATTCAATGTATTTGTAGATGAGACCAGCCATACCCATTGCGATTAGTGCATAGAACCATGAAGTCATGAACATAATCGAGATACATAATGTTAAACCAGCGAGCGATAACGACCTGAAATATGCAAAATATCATATTATTGGATTGGATTTGATGATCCAATAGTTGAATTTGGAAAAGTTTATGAATTTACAATATATGAATTTTATTTATTTTCTTACCAATGGTAGTATTTAAATCTTGGCCGCCAGTTGGGAGTCTTTAAAAGAGTTTGTAGAGCACATGCCAAATTGACGAAGCCGTAGCACATAAGGAAAAACATGGAGAGAAGTGGAGCAAGAATATCAACGTTACCCAGAAGGATTCCGCACTGGCAGATGACCATTGTAAGGAGTAGAGCCCTGAAAATTTAAAAAATTAGCAATTGCATTTGTAACATTTTTAAAAAAAAAATGAGAATTGCTCATCAAAATACCTGGTTGGTTCACCCCTGCTTGAAGAAACAGCAAAAGGAGCAAGGAAGGGTATAATTTCATCCTTAGCAATAGCTTGAAGCAAGCGAGGGGCACCGGTTAATGATTGTAACCCAGCTCCTAGAGTCGATAGAAATGATCCGACTAGAATAACCCACTGATTTGGCCACGCCATATTCGCAACCACAAGTTTACCACCTATGGATTGTCCAAATCTGAAAATACAATAAAATATACTAAAGATCTAGTAGGCTCTGGACATTTTACAGTTATGAACTAAATTACATTCATACAATTTATTATAAAATTTACAATCGTAGATAAGCTAAACAAGGAAGTAATATTGCAAGAAACATTTAAAGAGTATTCAAAATTTGGAAATTCTACCAGCGATGGAAAACAAATAACTTTAATAAACATTGACAAGTGGTTAAAAGAAGCCAAAATATTAGATGGGAAGAAGCTTTCCACGACGGATACTGCAATTTTATTTCAGAAGTATAAATGTAAAACTATTGATTTTAAAACATTTCTTCAATTCATTGACACATTGGCCAAGGAAAACAGGTTGGATTGTGATGAAATTAAAGACAAACTCTCCGCGTGTAAGCTTCCTAGTGTTTCCCATACAGCAAAGCCGCAGAATTCTAAATTTCTTGACAGAATGACAGATGTATCTAAATACACGGGTACACATAAGAAGCGTTTCAATAAAGAGGGTAAAGGAAAAGGTATATCGGGTCGCGAGGAAAGAACAGAGAATTCTGGATATGTACAAGGCTATAAACATAAAGATACATATTCCACAAATAATAAAAAGTAATTTTAGCTTACTTATCCCGAAGTAGTAAATTGTCGACAGTTCCCGCAAAGAGAAGGACGCAGGAAAGATAAACGGTCGAAGTTGTTAGGATAGCCCCAATAGTTCCAATGGGTATACTTTTTTGGGCGTCAGCCAGATCCCCGGAGCGATTAGAACCAGCCATGATACCTACAATAGTAGAAAGATAAGTATATAATATCAGACTTGCAATAAAAATAGCAAAGAAGTAAAAATTGCATTTTTTTTATTTAACCTGTCACTGATGGAAAGAATATTCCAATTAGAATTGTAAAGGTAGTTGTAAGATCGGCGTATATCTGATTGTATGTGGGCCTTTCCATTTGTTCAATGTCTTCAGGTTCTTTACCATATGCAATATATTGACCAAGTTGTAAAAAGGAATCCTGCAAGTTGTCAAAGAAAACTCCGCTGGCTAAACCCTGCAAGACGAATAAGATAGAAAATAAAAACTGTTCCACAAATTCATTAATAACAACAATAAGGAGATAATTATCATGTTTATCAATTTACCTTAATTCCTTGCACGATGGAAACATTATGAGCAGTATAATATGGATCACAAGTCTTGTTAGGACAAAATATTTGATATAATTCTCCTCCTAATTCCTTTGAGCAATTGCTAATATGAATGTCCTTTAGTAAGCGTTTTCCCAACACGCACATTCTGCAATAAACAGAAAATTTGTAAGTATATCAATGTTGATTCATTCCAAATATACGGTAAAACGAAATTGTTATTATTTTAGGGGTCTGCGTATATTACTACAGTTGTTCACTCTCAGAACATAAGTTACAGTTTCCATTTTCATAACGAACCTTGAACAAAAAAAACAGAAGCTACCTTTGGATTTGTATACGCAAATGTAAAGATTAAAATAACTATTAAAGTCGCGTTCTTGAAATTCGGCAATTACAAAGTTTTAAAAATACCTACGTTTGTTTCAACAAAACAAGTTTTTATTCTAAGCGTCAGCGTCAAGGTTTTTATAACGGTTACGTTATGAAATAAGCAATTTCTCACTGAAGTTTGTCGTTCCCGTTGAAGTTGACAAATATTCCAGCGTAGACCGCAGTGATGGAAAGAATGACGCAAGCCAAGGCGATCGTTGCAAATTTGTTTACAAACTTCACGCCCACGAAAACAACCATGCCCATTATGAGAAGCAATCCGGTGCCATACACTCGAAAGTTGTTGTACATCGCTTCAGGATCCTTTGTGAAATCACCGAAAATCGACATCCAGGGAGCCATATATGTCTGAAAGTAGTATAATCATTAGTAGGTATACATCGATATTCCTTATGTTTGTTTAATAGAAATGAAAGAAATAATAACCTCTATTATAGGGAAAATATAAGTTTGTTAACTAAACTCGTCTTATATTAAAGGACTGGATCTTTACTTATGTGTATTTATGAAAATCGGAGATAATTGCTACGAAATCAAGATATGATATAATATCCTTAAACGTAGGGCTGTAAGAAATGTCTGTAATCAATTGTAGTTACTTGACGAAAGCAGTCCATTTACTTCAAATATACTTTTACGTAAGTATAAACGCGATTTCCTTCTCTTTCATTATAAGGATATAATGAGGTTTAATTTTCTACTTGTATTATTTTATGGCCAAATTAGAATTATATCTCTTAGACAGTAAAATAAATTTCCTTATTATCTTACTTTTAATTTTGGAAGTTTTAAGTACATTCAGATTTTTAATAATTTTTGGCGACTCGGGATTGTGGAAGAATTTTCACTGCATAATACCATGTTACGGTATTATAGTAGACATCTATTTTGCAACTGTAAAAATACATTACTAAAATTTAAATTCGAGGAAAACTAATCATTGTTTCTTCAGTAACTGACTATCTAAGCATTCATTCATTCTTAAAAATGCGAAGATCATCTGAAGAAAAATCAGTTAAACTGTCTATTATAGTTGTTAAAGCAATTACCAAAACTATTTCCACGGCGCCGACGATGTACATAGCAGCGGCCAGTGTGGTACCGGTGTAGAAGAGCATGCCGACCGCGCCGCCACATTCGGGCCCAAGCGAGCGTCCGATCATGAAGTACGAACCGCCCGCGGGCACAACGCCGTTAGTCGCGATCGCAGACATCGATATAGCCGTTAGCATTGTCTGCGAATACAATTGGTTACATTACACGTGAATAATACAAATGTGGAATTGAATTATGGTGGTGTTGCCGTTTCGCTCGGAATCCAATTTAAAAGAATCCTGCGTTTGTTTGAAAATTGTTAGAATGGGTGTTTTAGTTTGATAATATGTAGTTTATTTTACTTACCGTACAGCAACACGTGAGCACAATCAGAAATCCCTGTATAGCGCCCGCAGTGCCGACCACCCACGTGAGACGGATGAAGAGGATGACACCGAATATGTTCTGGATACAGGGTAGGTAGACGCCGATGAGGGTGCCCATGCGGGCCGGCGGCGCGGGTTTGGGCGTGTCCGGATCGGCGGCGGAGGCGGTCGGGATCGTGTTGGAGTAATCCGCCAGCGAACTGAGGAAGGTGGCCACTCGTGGACGATCCTCGATTTCCTCCTGTAATTGACTTCGTCGTGAATATCTACTCAATACTATTGTTTCGACATTTTAAGACAATTTTTTATATAATCATAATAATTCAATGTGCTTAATATTGAACAAAAAATCAAACAAGTTAAAGTACAGCTTGATACAATTCTTGTAGTCCTTTTATGTCTTTCATTTTGATAAAGCCATAAATTCTAAGCTTGCTTGTGTAATATGCGGATACGGTTGGCAGTGGGCACACAAAATTGCTCGTGAGAGATAACAAGGCTTCTGTTACTGATCGCAGATAGTTCTCTTTGAGATACAATGCGGAAGTCTATTATCTGCAGTAACCACTTCATCTAAGAGCCGGAATGCTTCCTTCGGTACTGATACAGATATAAAATAACTATTTGAAGATGAACCTTTGGGCGCGTTGATCAATAAGTCCGTCATTTTCGTAGAATGTTCTAGATGCAATAGTCAGTCGACAATATCCAATCATGTATCAATTTGTGTTTCTAAATACATAACATAATATAATATCTACAATACAGGCAATCTTAGAGCGACGGATTATATGTAGTGTTCCTCATTCTTAGTTAAATGCTACTTTTAGTTTGATATTGAATCACATTAATTTTCCATAAGCTTCTAATATTTAAAAACTTGACTTTGCTAAAAGCTTAGCAAGGTCGAGTCTTTGTCTGTTATTTTAATATTATAGCTTTTTTAATAAACGAACAGTAAGTTCGCACGAGCCAGCAGTGTAATCACGTATTGAATATTAATATACTTACCGCATCGCTAAGCATGAGAATCGGCATCAAATCTTGGTTACGGAATTGAAAAAACAAAGACCAAGAAAAATTGCAATTTTGTTATTTGTAGGCCGTCTAAAGTTGTCATCAACATTTATATACAGCAAAAATATGAAAAGCAATGAATTAGTCAGGACGACGTAAATTATATTCATAACAGTAACGAACGAGGTATCATTGCGTATTATCGAACCGTTTGTTGCTTTCCACACGTACACGTAGTTCTCGAAAGTGTTGTTAAATAAGATCGGCTTACGTCACAAATGCCGCATTGTTGCGGTTGTTTTTTAAGTGGATTAGTTTAGCTACGGCTTTTTTATTCGTGAAATGTTATAAAATAAAGGATTTTATTGCTTGATCATGTGAATGCCATGAAATATTCACGCTAATACTTATAGAGTTGACGATTTAATTCCATTTTGTAACGATTTTTATAATAATCAGGAGTGATAATACATAGATTTGTCGTTTAGAACAATTATTGTTGCAATCATTGTTACTGAACATAGTTGAATTGCTTTTATCTCAACAAAACGTCACTTCTACGTAATTAATTGTATAGAATGGGTTAAATTTAGATCGGGGTTAAATAAGGTAGTTGTAAATAGTGAGAGAACCTGACAAGAACACGACGGCGTAAATATAGACGCTCACCGGCGGGTAAACAATCTATAAGGAATATCCAATACCGGTGACTGGAGGCATGTCGAACGGAAGTGTGGGAGTACTGCATCTTAACAAGAGATTGCTCTCAAGCGTTACTGATTTATTCAGTGGTAATACTGAAAATTCGAAGCGCTAACGCCATCTATAGCGCTTACTTAATTAAAACGTGTTTTAAAAAAGAGTCTATGTCATTCTCCAAACTTTCTCAAAAATAACCTATTTTACAACAGTGATAATTTAAATTTTCAAAAACATGTTTTCTTTTAATTTTGTTGTATCCTTAACCAACGTAATACAGCCCCCGAGAGATATTACCCTTTCATTTAATTTAAAACACATTTATTCTATTTAATTGGTTGAAGGGTACCACTTTATAATGCTCTTGTTCCCAAACTTCACAACGGTGAATTTATCATCTACAATACTGTACTGAAGATTAACGTTTAGGCCGCCATTAAATTTTAAATGTTTCGGTAGCGATATTAAATGTAATATTATCACAAAGCCTCAAGGCAGATGGCGTCACGGCCGGATTCTTATGTCGGTAATTTATTATAGCGTAAAATTTTAAATTCTAGGCAGAGATTTAATTTAGTTCTATAAAAATAAATTTCTCGTGAAATCTTCAGTTTCTTTACGTGGAGATATGAAACGTTGTTTGATTAATATTTTAGTGAAAAAAATATTTTCAACCATGAGTAACGAAAAAAAGTAAAATTTTAAACACATTTAAGGGCGTATTTATATCGCAAGCTTGGATTTGCCAATGTAATAGTACTCATACTATACATTTGATCCAAGCTTATTTTAATCCGATATGTTTTTAAAGTTCTCTAACAGAAATCGAATAATACAGCGATGCTCGAGCCTACGTATTTTGTTCTGTTTTTTCCTTAAGTGTTATTTGCGCCAGATTCTTTGCGTTTCCTTTAAATGTTCCGTTTAAAGTGTTCTTCGCGATCGGACATGTTCTATGTTCTAGTGCATTTCAGAAGGAACGTATATTCGTTTGAAAATAATACATTTATGTGGTTTAAGTTTATGTTTAAAGTTTGTGTTGTTTAAGTTTATTTTAAAACTTAGTTAATCATTGTTTTCAACTTATTTTTAACACGTTTAAAGCTGTTGTTAAAACATCCAAGGCAATGAATGAACTTGTTACTATCTAGAAGGTAGCAATTGATAGCGTTGTAACGAGTCGGGATAGCTTTGCCTTCCTATTGAACAAGCTTTTGTTATATGGCGTTATTGGAATGATCTCCACCAAGTCACAGTGGAGTGGTGGGGTGTGCTCAAGTCTTCTCGCAATTACTGTACGTTATTAATGAAACCGATTTGTGATGTTTTTTTATCATAAGTACAAGCGGTAAACGTTTAAATTGATCTTGAACTTCGATGTAAATGGAAAATGCTTTATGCAACGAAACGCAGCACCTTTACTTAGGTTCGTCTCAAAAGCGATCGTATATTATTCACGCCCCATATACACTCGGTCGCTGGCTCAGGGACATATCGTTGACGGCTCAATGCTTTGCTCGTGACAATCCAAAGCGTTTCTCAAATGCACCCTCCAGTGCGAAATGTTTGGGAAATGCTGGAAACGAGTTTACGATTCAATTTCAATATATTTTCAGGTGACAGGCTATCCAGATCAATAAATCATGAAAAGAGAGAGAGAGAGGAGAGAAAACGGTATCGCAGGTATCATGAAAACAGTTTATGTAGGAAATAAATAGTGGGATTGTAATTTTTTGTTGTGACCTTGTAAGCTATTACTCTAGTATTTCACTACCATTACCTGTGTATTTATATTATCTAAGTAAAGCCTTTATTGATATTGAAATCTATTGAAATTCTTTGATCGTTCATATTTACCATAATTACACAACGTGTAGTAAGTACTTATATGCGTTATTTTTTATATTTTGATATTGAGATGGATTTGTTCTTAATGCAATAAATTCAAAATATTCGAACTGCTCAAAAATAGGATTCGATCGTGGAATCTCAATTGTATTATTCAGATAAGAAAAAAAATTAAACGTAAATTTGTATTTTCCAACGACGTCTTCAAGCAATGTGTTGGTTGGTCTTGACAGGCCATTACGTGTATTTCTTTGATGCGAAGCTGCGGCATCTCAAAGGTAATTACCGTCAACTACGACATCCTGCCATCTATTATATATACTCAATTTATAAAACTTCAGCTTAGGATTAAGCTTATCTTGAGTTACACGAAGTAACGAGCTTCTTTGTTTTTGTTCATAAATTTGCCTTTGCGATAATACTCTTAAATAAAGCGTTTTTACATATAGAGTTGCTAGGTTTCAAAAATAAAATGTTTAAAAATTATGCACATTCAATTGAATTTGTTATTCACGTTTGGACGTGATTTTGACCATATTTTCATTTTTAGTATTCGCGTTTAAATCTAATATAACATTTTCCATATTCTATTTTATGTATTTATTTAATTTTATTTGGACACTACATTCTCTTTTAATACTTTGTTCACATAGAAAAAAGTTAATTCACTGTTGTGACCCGGTAAGTTTCCTAAGTGATATAAATTAGGACGAACGTTTAAGCAATCCACAATGACTGTAATGCAGACCCGTAAATTGTCGGCTGCAATAAAAAAGAATTGGCCGCAACACCAACTGTTTATCACTGAGCCTTTTTCCTATTTGTTTTCATTTGTCCCAGAGCCGTTATTTGTCCACTTTGTTCGATGTGAACCGCGCTTTAGGACTTCGGATGTAATGAAAACTTTTGTTCGTTCGTTTGTAAAACAATGTAGAGTTGCAAGCGTTTGGCATTTCGTTTTATTGACGATGGCTCTGATTAATAACTTAAGATTAACGCAATGTTAAGAGGTTACTGATGAATAATGACGCATTTGACACGTAGCTGTCATGATATATACATATGGAATTTTTAAAAGTAGCGGTTATTTCAACTCTGCATAGCAACTCTGCACACACAATTTCATCTTCAGCTCGTCCTAATCGTCTTCTTTCTATTTACACTTCAATTGTCAAACCTCAATCTATCTTCCTTCCTTTTTCCTCGCTTACCTTTAATTTACACTCTTGCCTGATACGTTCCATTACATGCAATTCATCCTACGTTAATGTCATGATTGAATAGGTGTACTAACTTATCTATAAATTATGATATCGTAACGGCATTTGTATATCATAACAACATACATATTATACAGAGCAGACAGATTTTAATTTACGTAAAACGTAGCGACAAATATTTTTTTAATTCATGCATGTGTTATGCTTTGTGTCATGCCGGCTACATCGCGGCAAAGCTAGGTCAAATATCTTTTGGGTCAAGAGTGGTTCCACTCCACAAAGTAAAATTTTGCACATTTCAGAACAGAAACTTATATAGGACGCTTAAACATACTATCCGACACTACCCGCGGGCAATCTCAAAGGAAAATCGAGAAAAAGGGTCCAGCAACTTGCACCGTGGGAGCAGTTTACAATAATGATCATATCGTGAGGCCGATTTAGATAGATAACACCCATATTATATTATCCTATAGCTTGTTAAATTTGCATATACTTACCGATTTTTAGAGTCTGTGTAACATACATTTATAACTTCGTATATAATATAAATAAATAGAATTCTATCAACTAATAACACAAGGTTATTTTATGAACAATTATTATGTTGTCAGACATCTTTAAAATTATATGAGCATAAATATCTATTTAATTAATTTTAGACTTATAACTGACGTTTCTGTTACAGGGCATTAGGATAAGCAGAATTACAGCAGTATTTTATTCATATTACATCTCATATAACTATGTTAATTAAAAAAACGATATATTTCCTGTTACATTTACATTGATTACACTGATTTATACAAAAAAAATTAATTCATTGCTTGTATTGAAGCCATTGTATGTCAACGAGGTATGCCTCGTTCTATCATATTACACGATCGCTACGAACGCATTAATTGCTCGAGGAGCGAGTACCTAAGTCGGTGAACTCCGTGATTGAAGCGTGCTTGACCTTGGTGGAGTGCTTTAGAACAGTCTCATCTCATTCCTTTTGGTATTGACGAGGCACTCGGTCCGGCCTTCTGCCGAAGAGCGGCCCCGTCGTGAGGGTGCTCGGCTCAGACAATCGATCAAGGCTGGCCCAATATCCGCACCGGCAAATACGGCGTCTTAATATTAAATAATGAATCTGCTCGAGAAACAGGTGAATTCAATCCCGCTTATTGCAATAAATATGAGAGTGAATTTTAAAGATTATAAAGTCTATTATCTCTATAATAAACCTTCTTATTCTTTTTAATACTCGATACAGTTTAATTTCTACTGGCCCATCAGTGGAGTGGTTGGTGAACGTTACTACTGAGACGGGGTTAGGGGTTCCATTCGCACGTCGAAAAAATCTTATAAGTGTGTATTACACAAATTTATATAAGTACTATCTCAACTGCCTGGCCAACTAACGCGGGATCAGATGGTTGTGTGTAAAGTTGTCACAAAATATCGTAATCATTATAAAGTTATCATATTCATTATTGAGATTTACGTTGTATATTTCGTTAATTGGGTTCTAGTTTCCACAATCGTTGAATATAGTACCCAAGTGTCACAGTGTGATTACAACCCCTATGACATCTAGCTATACTAAAATTACAGAGACGAGCCATCACGGGGCTGGCCTCGTGACGCAAGTTTATATGATTTGCTTTCGCACATATAAGAATATGAGCGCCTAGCGAAATGAGATTTGCGTAGAATGTACTTCATTTCCTTTACAACCCTACATTTTTGTATAAAAATAAAGATTGACAAAACAAGTTTATTGAACTTGTTTTTTTCAATCTTTACGTATGCGAATAAAATGTTACAAGGCTTCGAAATTGTAAAGTGGTGTTTTTATATAAAGAGATTCCTCATTTTCGTTATTGCAAATTTTGTTAAAAATAATTTTTTACTTATAACGAAACGTTTGGTTACTCGGTGCTATGGTTATCTGTTACGTTGTGCTGTCATATTTATATTGTCGTTACGGTTATATAATATACTTAAGTATAATTGTATGTACTGGTTTTTATCTTTTGTAATTCATAATTTTACAGTCAGACAAAGGACAAACATTTATCTTGGGGGTGAATCGAACCCAGGACCCCTGGCTTAGCAGTCAGTTACTCCAAACACTTCACCAAAAGTCAGTCGAAAGGGCCGTTATAATCTCAAATCACTACATAGTATAAAACAAAGTCGCTTTCCTCTGTCTGTCCCTACGTATGGTTAGATCTTTAAAACGACGCAACGGATTTTGAGGCGTTTTTTTTAAAAGAAAGAGTGATTCAAGAGGAAGGTTTATATGTATAATAACATCGAATATATAGTAGAGATATACTGTTATAATTTATATGGCAGAACAACGTTTACCGGGTCAGCTAGTAGTTAATACAATGCTTTTCTCTTGTTAAGCTTTTAGTGCTTCAATTTATTTTGATCACGTGGGCGAAGCCGCGAGTAGCAGCTAGTATAGGATTTTTTTACTCTTTCATTGTTTGAGTGATGGACACAGGTCTCCTCTCATAGCGAGAGGGCTTTAAGCCATAGCCCACTTCGCTGGCCAAGTAAGGATTGGCAGACTTCACACACCTCAGAAACATTACAAATTTTTATAACATATCTAAACTAATGGTCAAGGTTTCCTCTCGATGTTTACTTTCACCATTTAATTTTTAAGTTCAAGAACATAAGTAACAAGTCAGAGGTGCATTCCAGCATTGAACCCAGACTCCCGAAACGAGAGGCTGAATTTTCAAACCACTAAGCTATCATTGGTCCAGAATACATTTTATTTCTGCTATATTTGGTTGATGCATCGTAATACATTCACGAAAAGCAAATGACGTCTGACCAGAGCAATCTCAATTCGTGCAAAACAAAAGCCGGTTGTTTTTATACAGATTTTTATACTTGTAAGCAATAATTTGTGGTCTGATTCATAAGATCGCGTGACATAAGTGATGACAGTGATTTGTCACGCAATATGAGTCATAATGATTCTTGATAGTAATTATTGTATAGCAACATTTTTTTTACGTTTCTTTTTGATTTACAGTGGTTGATGATTACAATCATCAGCAAAGGCGTGACACTTTTGATATTAATAATAGTAATTGGTTGCTACAATCCCGGAAGCGAAAAATATTCAAGGGAAATTCTGTAGCCGTTGAGTCTATTGCATCTTTAGAAGATCACTAGTGGACCTATGTCCAAGCATCTAAGTCTATACCACCCATCTAGTCTATTCTAGAGGTGGCCAATCTAAACTAGACTCTGTGCGATCTACAAATGACATAATTAATACTTTTTCAAATGTTAACAGAAGAAATGAGATAAAAATTGAGGATTAATCTTGGATTATATTTGTCTTTGCCTTACCGCGACCAACCGGTAAACCGAACCCTGGTCTATTCCATTTCTAACGCAATAAGCAAAATATAAAGAATAAATCCGAGCCATTGGACGGGCGCTAAAAGACTGAAGCATTTTAAACGACTTTTCTACATCATCAACACATAAAACAGATCGAGAATAACAGCTGAATATTTTTCGGCATCACACCTTTAGAAAGGAATCTTAAATTGAATACAAAGGTTATCCAACTCAGTTATCTTATTCGCCGAGAACTAATTCAATTCCGCAACCTCGAAACTGGAGATAATCTCGAAAACATACGCGTCGCACAATTGTTTCAAGACGGCCAAGTTCAAAATAACAATTCAATTACCAATGACAACCTGTTCCTGATTCTGGGTACATTATTTTTTACTTTAGGCTGGATTGCATCGGTTGGTGCTTCCAGCCAATCCCGCTAGGGACCGGCTGGACCGCTAGTTTTACAAAAGAAAGGGATGTAGGCAGCGAGGATGACCTAGACTATCCTATCTCGACCAAACAGGTCAGGTACTGGCTGACGGAAGAGGCAAGAGTCTCCGAAACCGGCGTGTATGGATGAAGAGAGCGATGAATGTAGACGAAGCGCGTCACGTTTGCAAGCACAGAGATTGGTACTCGGTGCTTTCTACTCACCCCGTTAAGGACCTGGCGTGATGTTATGTAAAAAGGAAATTCTAAATAGTCGTATCGTGAAATGTTTGATTACAATCTCGCCGCATGTAAAGCAAGCTCTGCTTACTATACAAGTAGGTATGTGATAAGCGGACTACAGCCTGCAGTAACTGAAAAATAAAAATATTCACACGTGGTTCGAATCCCAGACCCTCTGGTGGTTATATTACCCGAAAACACACGTTTTCCCAAAAAGGATTTTCCAATGCGCTAAGCTCATAATTACCGGGATATGTCTTATATTGCGATATGGAAATTATAAAATGATTCACAATGGAATAGGTAAATTGAATGCGTTAAGTCAAATCAAGTATCTTGAGACGAACGATCTACTATTATTCTCACGGTATTATTAATGCGCTTGAAGCTTCATGAACAAGTTACAACTTATTTTATTCATACACGTAGCCGTGATATCTATGAGTATTAACGACTTTACTTTGTACGTGTGCTTATAATATTTAACTATTAAAACCTTTTTTATTGAGGAAAATCTTTGCTAGAACTTACACCTATAAGTTAAAATCAACAAATATGTACTAATGATATAAAGCTGAAGAGTTTGTTTGATTGTTTGGTTGTTTGATTGTTTGAACGCGCTAATCTCAGGAAAT
>DWUN01000966.1:0-18749 GCA_018249975.1 Passova gellias
CAAGATCTTCTTTTGCGATTTCCCAAAAATAGTCTTTTTTGAGTTAAGTCAGTATTCCAATAAGCATGCGATATGTACACATATAAATATTCAAATTCAAAATCAAGTTCCATATTCGATATAAAGAATAAAGCTATATACACATAATGAAAGTCATTTTTATAGCATTTTCTCAGATTTATACGCCCCTCGGGCTACAATAGAACGGGTGAAAATAGCCAGCCAAAAAATGTCCAGCTCTCTTTTAAAATGAGAGAAAAAAGGTTTACCATGTTGCAGCAAAGCTTTAGTCCGACAATGAGCACTCGTGACAGCTTATCGCGTGTATCAGCCCGCTGTTATCTGACAACAAATTTTATTCAATCCGATGCTTTTCTGTAGAGGACTTACTATATATACGAGTATTTTTTAAATCTCTGAAATAGCGTGGATCGATGTCTTTAGAAAATTTTGCGTAAATGAATAAGCAATTACATTGGTTTAACACTCGCGGTAACACTCTGCCTCCACAAGCATGGATACGTTTGTAATCTTGTCGTGGTTTGATGCGGCTCCAACAATTCGGCATGAGTTTCGTTTGGCAAATGGAATCGCGTCGTCACTACCGCTTAATACCAAGCGCAAGTATCTTTTTATTTTCGTATTGACCGAACTGAACTCTCCGACGGAAGCGCTTTAATATTTAATTAAAAAATATCATCTCAGCCTCGATCCTCCCTACAAATGAGCTGTCCAATTTTGATGCATTTGCCTCATATTGTCAAATCCGGGCACTTTGTCACAGATTGTCTTCCCGAAGGACCTAATTACGCGGAGCTCCGGGAAAGTATTCCCTTACCGGAAAGAAAGACCCTTTAAAACTCATATTATTCCAGTGGCTCAATATTATATTACGTGAACTCCGTCTATTCATATAAATGTTTGGATTAATGTAAAGCATACTCATATGTTCCGTTCATATTGTTGAATCAAAACACTCGACCGGGGTCTCCGTGGCGAGTTTGTGTCCTCGGTAGCTGTGTACTAATTAGTCAAACAATTATTTTGTGTACCGTGTAGTGTTAAATAAATTTATTGTTACGGTTCAGTTCTCGCAACACATCACCATTCAAATATAACATATTAACTTGGATAGTTTGGTAAGGTTGCACATTATTCTATCCAAAATGTAAAGTAAATGTAAAGTAAAGTATCGTACCGATTAAAATTAGTTAAAAGTGTATACACTTTTAACATGCATGAAGAGAGCGATGAATGTAGACGAAGCGCGTCAGGTTTGTACGAACAGAGATATTTGACACTCGGTGCTTTCTGCCTACCCCGTCAGGGACCTGTTGAGATATTATGTTGTTGTTGTTGTTGTTGTTGTAAAATCAGTTAGTTTAGTTCGCTAAAATTTATTAATAATAATAGTAACCGGAATAATTCCAAACACAGCTATCTGACACCGAATTAGACCGAATATCTGTGTTATGTTAACTAAAGAGGTGCTAAGCATAGATATTTTTACTGCAACCAGACACAAGCAATCCGGCCAGGTGCGAGTCGGACCTGCGCACCGAGGGTTCCATACCAACCTGCGGGTACATATTTGTAAAGGTATGAAGTTAAGTTAAGTTTTTTTGACCTGAGTGTTTGATATGAATTTAAATGTAATACCTCTATACGTTCATGAGGAAAGGGGTAGTAACTTTAGAATTATAAAATATATTTTTATTATAACTGAAAAGTAACTAAAAATTTACAGTTTTCACAATTTTTCCCTTTATCCGTACTATAAGACGTTGCTTCGTACCAAATTTCAAGACTCTGTGTTCACGGGAAGTACCCTGTAAGTTTTGGTTCCCTTGCGAGTGTACACGATTAATGTCTTGTCGTAGTTGGCTCGCGATCGGTCGTCGTATACGACGCGGCTCGTCTCGTGAGCCCCCCCCCCACGGCGGCCACAACTTCCAATTTGCAAACAAACCGTTCGTTATCACTGTCAGTTAAAAAATGAAACGAAATTCCAACACACAAGTCAACAACTGCGTGTTCTCGCTATTTTTATGCGCTTGCCAGTGGTTTTTAGAATGCGATACATTTTCAATGTTGTTTTTTTACTTTTACTCCACAGTTTTTGTAGTGACCGGTATGCAAATGACTTTAATTAATATTTAAATTTCAATCGCGCATTGCTTTTTTTGGCTCGCCGCTATTTTTTTCTATTTTAGTTCTTGTAAAAATATTTTTAAATTCTGATTCGCTAGAAGCATTTGTTTGCTATCCAATGATACGGATGTTCGAAGATAATCCATAATTTAGGTAAATTATATTTAAAACAAAAATAACACTATGTTGTGTTTAGCCCACGTAGGTACGGCCGTCCGTTTGACCCGACATTGAGCTGAGGCCGAGCAATGCGACTGATAGCTAATTAACTCCATAAGTGTACTTTTGATAAGTCAGTTATATGTAAGAATAAGGCTCATAAATTTAAAAACGTACATTCTTGAACTCGTCTTACAAATATTTATCTCGGAGGGCAATCGAACCTACAGTCGTTGGCTCAGCGATCAGATTGACTAACCGCTGGACCGAGGGGAACGTCAGAGACTTATAAATTCATTTCTTATATGTAGACCATCATGCTTCATAGTAATTATCGCATTATTCTCCCTATAATTTTATACGGACATAACATTGACGATGACAAATGTATCATTCACGCCCCGGTCGACGGTCTGAGCATTAACTACTCGAACAACACGTGTACGTTGTGCGGCACCGATGAGATCCACATTTCCATGCTCAGCCATGGGATAAATGTGTCGAGGCCTTAACGACCGCGTCAATCACAACATTTCATCTTTACGATGTTCTAATTACAAACTCTGATGTAAAATAGTAAATCAAATTTTGCTCGAGATACGTCTTCTGGGGTAATAATAATAGTAATATCTTGGAACGACTCTGACATGGCAATTTACGATCCCAAACTAAGCAGAACCGTTGCTATAGCAACTAAACATAGTAGATAAGATACATATTTCATTAGCTCATAGATAATTTTACATCCAGACGCAGTACAAATGGTTGTGCTCATCAAACCGATATTAGTTTTGTTTAGAAATAGAATCTAGAATACGCCTTAGCAGTCGGTCACCAACTACTGGTCCAAAAGCTCAGACAACTTCGGATCGTTAAGTCAAATTGATAATTTTCACAATATATTTTTATTAGCCAGCAGGCCGCCCACCCACCTCGCTGCTTCCAATTCAAATTATTTCATTCACTATTAGGCATACACATTCATTTAATGAACACCATTAATTTTTATAATTATTATTCAACAGCTCTGTGAGCCGCTCGCGCCGTGGCGGACCGGGGGCAAAGTGCCTGTGTAATAACTTCCGACGCTTAGTGCCAGGTCACACACAGGTCGCACAAGGTTACTTCTGTTTATCTTGCTGATGAACATTATGCCACATGAGTTTGCTATAGAAATCGGTAGTTATTTAACTGTATGATTAAAATTAAAGTATTGTAGTTTTAGAGTTGGTGATTTCACGTGTATCTAAATAGCTCCCGCGCGGGCAGAGCCGCGAGCACCAGCTAGTCGCGTATAAAATTATTTAGAAATGCAAAAGCACTTTAATGTAATTGACACCTGTATAGGGGGTCGCGGAGGTGGAAATTTCATTAGGGAGTTAACTCTAATTGCCACTGAACCGTAGCTAATTGCTGCTCGTTCGATGTTATTTATTTTGGCCAACTTTGTAATTATGTTCCGAAGAGTGCTACTCTGAAATAGCAACTATTGCATCGCCCCTTTGTTTTCAGTATTTTTTTAATAATTATTTTTTAAATGTTTTTCTGATGGCGTACATCATTCGAAACAAAATTATTAAATTATACAAAGCACGGTAAAGGATTAACAGAAAACTGCGCTTAATATAGGCATATATGTAGAAGTATTTCTTACTTTTTGACCGACTTCAAAAAGGAGGAGGTACTCAATTCGTCTATATGTTTTTTACCGCATAACTCTGAACTGCCTGAACCGATTTTAAAATATTTTTTTTAAATGCAAGGTGGTTCGTCCCATTTGGTTCCAATTCATTTTGGTCCAGATCTGACCATGGCAAACATGAGAAAACCATAAAAGTCTTAAATTTCCATAACCATGTGCGCAACAAATGGACCAATAACTCGATATCGCAGAAACCGATTTCGATGATTTTTTATTGGAAAGGATGTACTTCCAGGGTACTTTGACGAAACTTTGGTTAGGTTCTGATGATGGGATCCATGACAAAGTAAAGGAACTCTTCAACTCTTAGGAGCACATTAACGATACTCGGCCGAATCTTTTATAGGCTTTTATAGGCTATCAGGTTATGTGAGTCACCTACCATAACGTCGTTATGGTCAAGTAATTGTTGTAGTCGAAATTTTATGATCAATGGAACTCCTTAACGGCTTACAGTAAGGGTGCGAACTGTGGCAGAATTTCTAACTGTCTGCAATCAAATTGTAATCCGTCTATGTTCGTTGCTACATTGCAAGATGAGGTATAACATAACATCACGCCAGGTCCCTAACGGGGTCAGCCAAGATACGCCTTTCTTACGACTGGCTAGCCCTTGGCTGACACCTACTCCAAGAATAACAATAATGGTACCTTGAATTATTTGTTTACTTTTTAGTGTATATTAATTTGTTTTAGGATAGTGTACTTTTTGAAATCGGTTTTTATTTTTTTCTTAAAAGTTAATTTTATTTCCGTATTATTATGTCAGACTCCGACACGTGTCCCCGAGTCTGGAGGTCAGTATTATAAGCTACCACGCTGCTCCAGTGCGTATGGCCGACAATAACAATAAAAGGCGGAGCTGCGCATTTAGGACCCCTCTTTACCCGCAACCAACGAAACTTTACCGACCGTTACTGAACAGCAATAACATGATATTATTGAAATTCATTTAGAATGTCTCATTCCGGATATCAGTAGTCTAATTATAGTAACTCAGTATTTATCAGACCGGTACATAGATATGTCAATCGTTTAATTGGTCAGGAATTTGTATATTTCATTTTAATCGATACGATTTCTGAACTTTAAAATTTCAATGAAGACACACATACAGGAATTGATGAAATACGAGTACGTTTGTAAAAATAAAATAACTTTAGCATAATGTTACCTACAGAAATGTTAAAATTTTAAGTCCACCCTAATATACGTCGGGCGAAGAAAATCTCCTTTGAAATTAGCTCACGGCGGCCGAATGTACATTAAAGGCAGTTCCGACCGAGCGGAGCCGCCTCGGGGCGCCTCGGAGCTTGTTTTTCATGTTTTCAGCCGGACTTTACACTTATGTATTTCACCGCCTGTCCAGCGGTCCGCGACTTTATCTGACTCTTGATTCTTTTGGTTGAAATACATAAAGAAACTTCAATATTCTCTTGTTATACTATATCACATGGTTCACATCTCTACAAGTCACTTTACAAACTGACGGGCATATTTTAACACCTGAAATTGCGAGGAAATCTGCAAAACTGGTAATTCTCCATATAGTTATCCAAGGTGTGTTAACATTGATAAGGCGCACTTGACCAGCGTGGTATACTATGGTCTCAAAACTTTTCATTAAGAAAAGAGACACGTGTCAACAGAAGAAAAATAAAAAGGTTGAAAACAAAACAATGTATTTTTTTGTTGTTAGCAGTCGTTTTACTTGATTACTGACCTACATTAATCAACGTAAATACGAACGGGAAACAAATTTTAATCCTTAATTAAATCTTAAGCGATCAAAGTAATGACGGATTCCAAAACAAAGCAGAATATTAATTTCTATCAATCTTGTCTAACGGCGGGGAGAATTCCATCACTGACTCATTCCACTCTGCCCCTTAATTCCCATCGCCCACGCGCGCAAGTTCAACCAACTGATCCGTCGTTAAAATTCCGACGAGATCACATACGAATAACAATTTGAAGGTTACAGCCGAACAAACAAGCTCCATGTGTCTCACTATGGACTCGCGTCACCGCAGACGAGGAACCGGCAGCGACGGTGACGAATCCGTAATGGTGTACAACATGATCTATTGCAGCTGCTCACTGGATCGGTAAGCAAAGAATCATGAGCCAAAGAAACGATCAACGATTCAGAACAGTTGCAAGGTTGAAGCGACGGAGGGGCAGTCACCGCTTGGAAGGGTCCTGGTTGTTACCGTAGGCAATAATCCAATAAACTATAGCAGCGTGAAGTATGCTCTAGGCTGCCTTTAGTAATAGGAAAGATTTGCGCCTGTATAGCACTGGACGTAAAAAAAATGCAGACGACTTGAGCACCTCCTCCGTTTTAAAGTCGGTCAAAAAGCGGTGCAGCTATATGTTGTATCGATGTCATAATTGAAAACGTAAATATCTCGTTTGTCAACTGCGTTCTTATACATATATATATATATATACCTATATGAGTTGTCTCAAAAGACAGTTATTTCGCATGAGATTGGAAAACCTGCATAGTGGGACATCACAGTAATCTGTTCCAGTAACGAGTAAATCGTTTGTCACGCATCGTCGGCTCGGCGGACGCGTGACGAACAGTTTACGAAGTACAATATTTGGCGACAGCGCAGCCGTGTAACATAATGGAAATTTATGATACATCGGCGCCAGTTACCGTATCGTACGTTTAATGTAAATAAATTCGCTCCTTATGCTATAAGCTTAATGCAGTATTTATGTCATTACACGTTTTCTATTTACGCGGCCATTTTGTGCCGGATCTTTTTTCTTTGTTATCGAGGTGAGTTAGCGGAAATTTCAGACTCGGATTTTACGTCACGTCATCGACAAATTTATAAGCGCTATTTTATGCGCCTTTCCCCTTAGTCACGATTTGCGTCACTGTAGGTGACCAATCTTCAAAGGGTGAAATTTCTCGGAGAAAATAAAGAGGTCCCCGCTTGCTACGTTTTGACAGACGCATTAAGGCACAAAGAGCTTCAATTTATGTTTCTATTAAATCTAGGGGAGATTTACGTACACGAGATTCGACTGATGTCAGAATATCCTGTATTTAAAAATTAGATGCAGATTTCTCACCAAGGTGACTCGTGCTCGGCAATGCTATGTACAATGCTATGTACAATGCTATGTACAATGTACAAAGTAATAAGAATATAATGATACCAACAATAACTCCACGTAAAGTCTGGACAATGATAATGTTGTTGTATGCAACATTCACGGTAAATAAATACAACTCATCGGAAATGTAACACTGTACGTAAGAAATGACTGCAATTCGTGCAGCGGTTCATAAACGACATCCAATTTCGGTTAACTCAGACGGAGTATTATTACGCTGCAACCCGCAGTTTCAGTGCCCGAAATTCGATTTTGCGCTGCGGCATTACTTTCCTTAATCAAAGCCCTCATAAAATATACTTTTACGAAGTTGCCTTCATTTTACGAGCGAATCTGGCTCAACAGGCGCGCGAGCGCCGCCGGCAGCGAGCGAAGCCGAGCGAAGCCGAGCGAAGCGCGCCGGCGTGGAGCACGCTCGAGCGAAGGGAAACGTTTCGCCGCTCATTTAACATTTTCAATTTTACCCTTTTCATTGCGATCGCAATTCGGCTACTTTACTAGTAGTTTTTCCGGGTGGCCTGCGCTTGACTGCGTGCCGCCCGCTTTGAGGCATACATTTTAAAGAGTTTCAGTACTTGCAGAAACAACGGAAACGCGCGAGTTTTCACTTCTCTGCAACGGGTGGACAAATGAAACTTTGCACGTAAGTTTTGTATTTTAATACATTTTTGTGTTTTCCACATTATAACACACAAGCGACCGCCCCTCGCGGCTTCACCCGTGGAAGAAACAAATGTTATGTTGGATTTAGTTTAAACAGTCACTGTTGTTACAGTATAGACACTGATACTAATCATGTACATTTGAAAACATTCGCACGCTTCGAACTGAAATACGAATCGCTTACAGTAACAATTGTTCACGGTGGAAACATACGCCGCGGTGGCTCCGCCCCATTTTACATGCCGTCCCAATTTACACGCCACCTATCAATTTTTAAATATCAAACAATGCGATATACGAATAATATTCATATAAGGCGATTTTCAAGTGAGTTTCTCTAGAGAATTTCCAAACATTGAATAGTAATTTGAATGGTAGTTCTCGAAGATACAAAGTTACAAATAGGACGGCTCGTTAGGGCGGCGGTTCGACTATAACGACCCTTTCACCTCCACACACCGCGTGGCAACACAGCGCAGTCGAGTTTCTGCTTTGTTCGCTCTCTAATTATTATTACACGTTTATTATTGTTTGATTAGTTTTAGGTTGAATTGCTCCGAGAAATCTCTAGTCAAAGTATTGTGAAGATTTATATGTATTCGGTTTAATTAACTGTTTTATTACAACTTTATCTATCTTGTTGATTCGGTGTAGACCTTGTTATGTACAATAAATGTGTAGTATTGTAGATGTTATCGAGCAATCGTAAACCGGCACTTGGACGGTTAGCCTGCGTGGCCGCATATCGAGCTCGATAAAGCAGAAGTGCTTTTGAATGACCGGCGTGCCGTTAATTAAACAAACTGTACTTAGACTTCATGGATCTGTGCGGTCTCTGTTTATAATGCACAAGAGTGTGGTTCGATATGAAGTTGACCTTTACATATAAAACAAGTTTGAGCACTTGTTTATCGGTCAAGTGCTAAGTGACCCTATTTTTTGAGCACAAGATTATGGGTTCGATTCCCTCTATTTGATGTTATAAGTTTGTATTCCGCACCGTGTATATAATGTGTATTTATATACTGGATACTTAAGACGGCATAGGTCTGCGTAAGTTGGCATCAGATGGCCGGGTGTGTCGTCTTAAGATATTACTATTGTATATCGGCGTGACATTTGCTTTCCACTATTTACTAGCCGAAACCGCTAGCAAAGTAAATACACGAATATCTGTACTGGGACCTCAATCAGACGCTCCTTTACGTGTATAATACAATTGAAATGTCCGTCTGTATTGCTCAAAATGTCTGCTTTCCACAAAAAAAAAAACAAATTTTAAATTTTGCTAGTCTGTCTGTACGTTCCAGCTAATTTCCGAAACGGTGGCGCCGGATTGGACGAGACTCTCTGGCGGAAAACTAACGTTATAAGGAGTAACATAACACACGTCATAACTATAATATTATTGATAATATGTACTATTTTATATGCAACTAAAACAGTATTCCACTGAGTGAATCCGCGGGCACGGCTAGCGCTGACTGTAACACATATCAGAACCGTGGAGTGGTATTGACAAGTGAAATATAACAGCGAATCAACGAATCCAATCACACGGCTCCGCGTGGAACGTCGGTATTGTAATAAGTTGCTGAACTCAAACATCCTGTCGGGGCCTGTCGGCGGTGTGATGCGTTCAAAGTGGTTACGAAAACGGGTTAAGTTCCGGCACATATCCCGGATATATGTCGAGAATAATCTTAACGTTTTGTCAAGAGAATGTCTAAAAGAGAAAAATCCTCAAACGCATGATTACAAAAAATAATTCAAAATGCACTTGACAATAAAGCGCCTGTAGCTTCTCTAGAAAACACAAAATCGATTTTATAAAATAGTGCCGACAGATCTATTATTCCTCTTGCTTTTTTGTCTCTCTGTCTACATAGCACGACAACCCATATAAAACCTGCGTGTATTAAATAAACATATTCATATAATATGTTGTGCAGCAACCCTGTATCAACTAACACAGCGTTTTTTCATTGGTTTTTAATATCGAAAGTATACATATATAATTTTAATATCCATTTTTACGCCGTAAAAGGCATACGATTGATCTAGTAATTCTGAAAAATCTCACGGACCCATATTTGTGCAAGCGTTTGGCCTGTCTCCCGCCGCAGCAGGAGGATACATTCAGTATTGGTCGTTAGTAATTTAATTGAACAACGCGGTGGCAGCGCTCCCCGCTCGTTCACAATAGTTTCAATCAGAATTTGTGATACATTGGAACGCAAACTTCCTGACAGCTCTATCGGAACGTGGAAGCGCCGGGAATAATCCCGGCCGATCCCGGATATAGGGAACGTTCCCGGCATTAAAACTGTTACCGAGTTAATTGTAGCAAACATACATACGAGTATGTCGTGTATGGACGCACCGTTTGTGCGCCGTTACGCAAACCAAATTGTTACCCAGCGACAACAAAACATGTTAATGAGAGCATGTTACATTGACTTTGTGCGTATTTGTTAAGGCTTATTTCGGCTGGAGACACATATTTCTGCGTTCACATATTTGACTGGCTTCTTGGTCTAATGATTGGAGTCCGTTACCGTTAAGCCGGGGTGGTGCATTCGACTCCCTCCAAGGATAAACATTTATGTGATGGACAGATTTGTTTGATCTGTGTCTGAGTGCAAATAAAAATACCCATTTGTGTAAGTATTGTATAGTGTGTATAACTGTACGTTTGTCAGATGTCTGGGCACAGTATACAGGCTCTGCCTAGTTTGTGTATGAAGACGCGAAGGAGTGTCCAGAGATTATTATTATAGAAATATTATTATTATTATTATTCTATTGCCGGGTAAGGGGACCTCATGTATATGCGAAGGCCTTAGCGTAGTCAACCATGCCGCTTCAATGTTTTTATCAAAAAAAGACAAAAACATATTTTGCTGAAATATGGGTATATTTAAAGTTTTTACCGAATTATTAGGTCAATCCAAATTTTGTCTTTTATGGCGTACAATTTTTACATACTAAGATTAACAAATTAATATAAAGAATTATCTAGAGTAAGATCACTTAAAGATAAGAATCGAAACCGATTGCTAATGTCAGAGCACGGAAACCCTCTTGAACATTCATCGCAACCAACCGCAGACGGCTGCTTAACTTTACAAATCGCTTGGAATCTGCATCCAGGTCAGGGACAGAGCGATACGTGTGTGTCATAACCACGTTACGTTGAAACTCATAAACACAACAAACCTGACATAAACACCATTAATTCTGAAACTGAAGACCGTTTTGCAGATTTACCATTTCCTAGAGTAAACTACGATGAACTATTAAAATCGGATTTCTCGTGATCTTATTCCTTAATCGTTATAGCGAGCGATATATTATCTAACTACACTACGGCTCCGATAAATCTGTCAATCTCAATCAAGGAAGCGGTGTATATAACTATGGTTCGGGTATGGAGTTACCCGACCGAAACGTTCTGTCCGACCGACATTGATTTCACGTCAATTAATTGGCGGAAAACCTTTCTTCAGAATCCATTGTTTTTTCGACCTTATTAATTGTCCAATGCTGGACATGGATCTCCTTTCACAGTAAGAACGTTTCAGGCCATATTCTACCCAGCTGGCAAAGTGCGGTTGTGCACACTTCACACACCTCAGATACATGACATTTTATAAGGTACTCTCAGGTGTGCAGGTTTCCTCGCGATATTTCAATTATAAGTCGTATAACGCACGCAGCGGAGCGGAGGTGCGTGCCAGGATTTGAACAGGGAATACCAGAGTTGGGGACCAAATTTCAAACTACTAGGCTATCGGTGCTTCCGTTTATCTGTTTAATCCATCGTATAATAATTCTATTTATTTATTCTTTATTTATAACTGACATAAAATAGCAAAATAGCAGACTTAATGCTAAGAGCAGACTGTAACAGTCAACTTTTGGGCAGTTATGGAATAATTAAGGTGGACGAAAATATCACATACAAATATATATACATACGTTTAGACATAACCAATACGAGACTGCCGAATGTTACGTCATAAAAAGCTGTCATGTATCGATCTCTGGCTCATCGCACAAATCATCGCACACATTTTAATCAGTTGTAATCAAACATTTACCCAAATTGGAGATTAATTCAACAATATTTTATTTATCAAAGCTTCCCAATCTGTATCCAATTAATTATCATCCGAATACCACTAATCTATTAATAATTTACACGATTTTTGGTCATTGCCGTGAAGCGATATGTTTGGTGACAACATCCATTCATTGCAGCGATTCATTTGTATGAGTTTCGTTGCTGCTTCCGAAATTGCTGCATAAATGTTGTATTTTCACACATTGCGGCTAAATTTAATCAAGTTCTTATTAATTAACTACATGTAAAACGGTAACTAATATACATATTTTTTTAAACTAGATAGCTCAATTCTCATTTTTGGTGGTATTGTTATTTTATTTGCCGTGTAAATGTCTTCCTCGGCTGTAATATTTGATACTTTTTGTTATTCCTTGATCCATTTGTCCTAATTATCATTGATTATACAAGTACGTACAGGGTGTTCCAGAATATGACGACAAGCTCGCATCGCTAGCGTGACGGTCCTAGCAACAACTCGAGGAACTTAATGAACAATTTCTCCGAAGTGTTCCGAAAATCGCTGACATTGAATCTCATGCCGCGGCGTCTGAAACTGAAGCGCGACAGCCAAGTAACATTCCAAACGAGAAAAGTATGCCAAGAAAATATCCGGTGTCAGTCTCGGAGGCATCTGCTATATTGGATATGGGTAACGTGGAACAGGAATTACCTAGATTCAAATACTCCCGTATATGTAGATTCCCAAAAATAAATTTACTTTCAGAAGAACGTTTTGCATTTGTTGTGTGTTCGTTTAGTTCATAGCATTGATATTCCTGGAGATAAATATTTACAGTGCGAATAAAAGCTTTTCTGACCGAAAGTCTCGGAATTGAAAATTAGACCATAATAATTTGTTAGCATTAGCAAGTAATACATTTCATATGCCTACATTATTGTATCGAGAGGATCACGAGATGTCTTAACTTTCATTGTCTATACGTTTATGACTGATCTGAACGATATGTTCGAGTCGATAATAGTAACATAACAATCGGGAATAATCCCGCACGCGGCCATCTCATTACCAATTAGACAATTCAACGCCTGCGTAACCGGACAGCTAATAAACTTACATAACTATATAGTTAATGTTGATAACGATGTTTGTATCTATACTAATAATATAAAGCTGAAGAGTTTGTTTGATTGTTTGAACGCGCTCATCTTAGGAAATATTGGTCCGATTTGAAAAATTCTTTCAGTGTAAGATAACTCATTTATCGAGGAAGGCTATAACATCACGCTAAGATGAATAGGAGAGGAGCAGCAATAAAAAATAATTTATATGGCAGAACAACGTTTACCAGGTCAGCTAGTGTATTATATATATTAAACAGGTATTATATTTATGTTTATATAACGTTATATAATATACTTATGATGATTCGATGTAGCTCTGGACTGACTGGCTCGTTGGTTCACATTTTGTAATCTCAGAAGTCAAAGTGCAAAAAAATAAAGTGCATAAACTAAAGTGCAAAAAAATAAAATGAAAACGATAATAACTATATACGGTTTTATAGAATGACTTCTCAATTATAAACGTAACAGGTGAATGACACCCGCCAGGTCGTGGTAAAGGCCGTCCTGGAACCCTCCTTATTAGGCTCCTTTTGTGGAGGATCAAATTAAAGCGACAGTCTCGGTGGCCGCCCTCGATATGACAGCGCTTATTAATGACTTTTTTCACAAAATCAAAGTAAACCAATGTTGGTGGAAAGCCCTCCGCGGAACGGCTTCGGCGCAATGTAATTAAATGTCTACGTTATGGATAATACTATTAGTGTACTTTTAATGTTTTCGTTTAGAAATTAGCTTTGCCCGCGGCTCCGCCCGCCTGGAAATCAGTGAGTCACAAAGTTTTCGTTCTCAAAGTTGCGACATTTTCGTAAAACAATGAAATTCCTAAAAAAAAATGGGAGAAAAAAGTAGCCTATGTTCACCCCGAGACCCTCAAGACCTATATGAAATTTAATCACAATCGGTTCAGCAGTTTGGCCGTGATGACGTCAAAGACAGACAGAGTTACTTTCGTATTTATATTGTTACTATGGATAAATGGGACTCGCTTTCCTTTATATTGGCATAGATACTACTATTTGATACTGGAGTGATTTGAAATAGAAATCTGTGACGGAGGTATTTGATAGCGCTACGTTTACTAGTAATTGGAATCTGTGAAATTTCTTACGTAGGTGTCTTTTGCTCTCTGAGGACGGAGCTGGAAAGCTTTGTGATAAATCGTTGTAGCCCAGACAATACAATAGAATTGAATACTAATAAAGTATTTCTTTTACTGTCACCTAATTGGGCAAATTGGGTAATTTACACCAGTTATAGTGAATCTATGATGAACCCTTTTATACTCTATTCTCTGAATCGACATCTCTCGTACGTGTTATCGCCCGTATAATGAATCAGATTAAAAATTCATTGCACAATGTTTATTGCACACGGGAAGCAACAACACGGGGTAAGTTCATTTGCATTCGATAATGGCCGCGTAATGCTTCCACAGAAATGTGAACGGTAATTAAGTTTTATTTTCATTTCGGCAATATTCTTATACTAAGGTATACTCTTTTATTTAACGAATATAATATTAATATTGAAACATTCCGCTTATCGAAGTTCTTTACAACTACGAATAAAAAACAGAGCTTCGCACTCATAAAGCGAAACAACGTAGAGAACCGAACCCGTAACAGTGTTAATACTGAACTCCATAATATTATTTGGTACATGATATAAAATAAACTAACGTGCTGCACTCCCACTTATAGTGCGTTTCACTAAAGTAAAGTTAATAACCAACCCTGGTATAAACATATTGCAGTTATTGGCCGTCGAGATCATAATGCCCGAGCACGATTAATATCTAACTGAGGGACCTTTCCCCTCCTTGTTACATTATATTTTTGTTAGCCGTCAAAGTTAAACACGAGTACGCTCATATAATCGTGCATCGAGCAAAAAGCAAGTACCCACGTATATTATGCGAGTAGCATAGGTGCGGTAACTAATGTCACCTCGCACTCGATGCTGCTGGGAACTTCTTCGCTACCCTCTTCTACAAAAAAGTTCGAATCGTGCCAGATTAAATCGTCTAATTAAACTATCGGTTTCGGTACACAACTCGATTAGTCGTATTTACTTCATCAACTCGTCACAATACATCAGAAATGCAACAACTGTAAACGTTCCACGTTTAACAAGTTATATTTTATGTTGCGAACCGCTCACTCGTGATATCTGTCTCACTGCCAATAATCGAGCGAATTCTCACAACCGGTTTTTTTGCCTGACTCTGGTTTCTTAACCAAATAGCTTACGGTTTGCATCAATAAAAAGTAAATAAGATAAGTGGTGAATACGTAAAACAGATAAATCGATGATTTTCTGCACGCCATTTTTGCGTTCATAAAGCATGTGTGCAAATCATGAGATGGAGATGAAACTTTTGAATTTGACTTCGAAGTTCGCAAATCACACTCGCGGTCAGCCCGGAGAGGGCGCTTTCACCCTCGCTCGACTCAACGTTAGTTACTCGTCGGTATTAAAACAAGTGCTTAGCGTACACATCGGAGTGAACCTCGTTATTTTGTTTCTCCTTTGAAACCGCTACAATTACGGCTCTAATTAAAACTTGTTTAAAAGTTCCGGGCGGCACGCCGCCGACTGGCTGCAACGAATGTGCGCCACGTGAACGTATGAAATTGAAAGCTGTGAATTTTAAACGTGCAAATGAAAGGCTTCGTTCGGATCAGTGGAAAGTTCAGTGGAAATAACTCGTAACGAAAAATCTACGTGAAATAAATCGTAATATAATCGTTTGGGTTTCGAATATCGGAATAAATTACATTGGGAATTTTCAATATTGGTATTTTCAGAATTTTAATTAATGTTATATCGAGGAATCTGCAAACAACACGTGTCATCCCTACATAGTCCAGAATGTCTTACGGTGCAAACATACTTAATATGTATGAGTAACGTAATTATTTACTATCCAAATAATCAAAACTAATATACAGCAGTTAAGTAGCTAGAACTTGTTGTTTCGTACAAATTTCAAATAACTAAAATCAGGTACATTCTGGTTTGGAACAGAATCTAAATTGGTCGCAAAGTGACTATTGTCGGTAATTTAATTTTACTATATAGTCCTGTAGTAGTTTTTGAGGTCGCAGCATTCTGGCTAAATGTTGTAGTGTCCAAATTGAATTTAGTATTGCACGAGAGGTTTTTAAGCGTAAGCATATTCTATTCTAACTGAATATAATAATTGAAACCATAAAATACATTTTCAACGGCAGTACTGATTCGTGTTTCAAATTCTCTAAGAAATATACTTAGCAATTTACAGGACGATTTAGTTCTGAATTTTGGTTCATTCGTGAACGAATCAGCGTGGTGAAGTATGCTCCAGTTCCACAGATACGGACACACCAGTGCCTAGCGCTGTGACGTAGTGTTGCATTAATTCATAATATTGACATTGATTCTATCTCAGGACGCCCATCACTACCATAAATACGACAAGCATTTACTTATTTTAAATTGTGTAAATTATGAGTATCTATAGAGAGACTTCTTTTAGGATTACAGGTGCAATAAAATCGATCGACTGGTATATGAGTATCAAATGAATATCTCTACAAACGTTTGGAACCATTAGTGAAAGTAACTCCCTTGCCTAGGACAGTCTTTACGTACTATATGTGTCAAATAGAACTTAAAATAGTCATAGGATGAGTTTGAGTGTCAAAAACATTAATAATTTGTTCAGCACGCTCATGAAACGTGGGAAGAGTGTCAGGGCGGCACGACCAGAAGACATTCACCGGAATGATCCCGCGCCGTAATGAGCTATATAAATCACGCCGCCGGCCGTGACGAACCGACAGAAATACCCGCCTTGATTAATATAACGCCACGGCGAGTTATAACGCCGTATTTTTGTATTTTTAACGCAGTTTATGTATGCGGAGACGCGAAACAAAAGGGTTTTAAGTATTGTTATGTTGTCGTTGCTTCGAGCGTAAAACGCGGGATTAGGTTGAATAGAAACAAAAGGCAATTTCAACATTTCTCTTTCGAATAAATATACGCGGGACACCGACCCGTTGACCGGCGATATTACGACCGTTCACAATAATAATATTTTGTCCTACTCGCGTTGAATGTAAAAGTAATTTGCAGATTATTGTGAACATACTCGTAATTTAACTTTAACGTGTTTGCACTGTCGGTCATTAATGAATTAAGCCAATAGAAATAGCGGTAAATGTCGAAACCCCCGTCGTTAACGTGAGTGATAGTGACGGGTGAAATTTTCTTAGAAGTCGCGAGGCAGCCAGATCGGCAGTGACACGAACACAACAATATCTGGACCGCCCGCTATCGATAGTCATTCGTTTTAGTATATCAATTCTATAATGTTGAGACGCGAGATAAAATAACATTAAAAGTTAATGCTTTTTTGTTACAAACGCTCACAAACAGACAAACGGCTAGTCGATGAAAATTATCAACTGATACTCCAGTGAAGTTATTTCATTCACTCAATAATTGTATGTGTCTAATGAAATTGTTTCAATGTGATATCCGTGCTCGGGAAGACAATAATATGGTTCCTTTTGTTCCAAGAAAACAAAAATATGATTCCTTTTGTTCACTAAAAAACAACAGGTCACTTAAACGGTCTTCAAGATTGATTAAAAGTATCAATGAGACGTGTTAACTGACTAACTTGGATCTACTTCAATCCTCACTTAATCGGCATAGTAAAGTACATGTATATAAGCGAACACAAACATTTCAATTCCGTTAAATCGGACAAATATTCCAAAATAAATTTTGTAAACTACTTACTACATAGTAAATGCTTGTTTTAAATGTCACGTGCTATTCCTCGGCATATTTTGAAAATAAAATTTAATGTAAGAATTTGTCTTTTTGAACAGCAATTAAGAAAATTAGATAACTTTAAATATTTCAATTCCTATTTCTCTCGCCGTATTTTCTCGAAGCAATCCAGGAGTAATAAACGTACTAAATGTTAAACAGAGTTTATTTATTATGCAATTATATTTCCGTTGCCTGGACCGCGTTGTTGCTATATATTAGCCGACATTCCGACAGTTAGTTGGACAGTAGTAAGCCGCATTCCTTTACGGACAGTCTTCTAGAATATTCCACGGATCATTTTAGGAACTTCTAGTGTCACATGTTATGAGTTTATTTGTGTAGTAATTATAATTAGAAAACTTCAGCACTGAATTAACTCTTACCAACCTACATTGTAATTTATGTATGTAAAACTATTTTAATATTGTATGGACCATTCCGCCTAATGTTATTCCTAATAGAAACATATATTTATTTCTCACAGTTTATTCAAAATTACCATAGACGCCCCAATAATTATTTAATTAATAATTCATTTCAAGACAACCATCAGAATTTCAAGCATTGTTACTTGAACTTATGAAAATACAAAAGCATGCAGAATGTTCCAGAAATAATAAGAAAATTAGCACCCGACATGCATGTATCCACTCCTATAGCTTTATAATAACGCGATGATATTCGAGCTGCAGACCTCCCGGTTTTATTATTATTAGCTGTTTTCTTGAAGGAATAGTGAAACATTTTTTAATTATTATAAACTAGCTGACCCGGCAAACGTTGTTCTGCCATATAAATTATAACAGTATTTCTCTACTATATTTTATACATACAAACCTTCCTCTTGAATTACTCTATTCATTAAAAAAACCGCATCAAAATCCGTTGCGTAGT